>SEYY01020037.1:47500-73018 GCA_009176605.1 Armadillidium nasatum
GGATGGTGGGTAGAGTCATGAGATCCGAGGTAGAGGGAGGAAGGGGGAGGGGAAGGCCGAGGATGAGGTGGATGGATGGGGTGAGGGAGATATTGGGGGGAGAGGTTTGAATGTGGACGAAGGTAGGAGAGTTGCGGAGGACAGAGTGAGATGGAGGGCAGTGGTGAGGGGGGAGGGGAGATAGAGTGTAGATGTGTGGGTGTAAGCGAACTGTGACGGGCACCACCCCACGTGAGTGGGAAGGGTGAAGAGTAAAATAAAATAAATAAATAAATATAATATATATATATATATATATATATATATATATATATATATATATATATATATATATATATATATATATATATATATATATATATATATATATATATATATATATATATAGTGTACGTAAGTAGTTCGTGATATAAACAAGTGGTAAGTGTTTTTAAAATGTTAATATTTTACTTAAGTTACCCAATTTTCTGTTAGACGTTTTCTATGATTTTCAACCAAAATTTACTGTAACTTGTGTTTTCAGTTTTACGAAATTTTGCCTCTTGAATAAAAATAATTAAATAAAAATAAAGTATTTTATAAATAAGAGTGTTTGTTAAAGATGCAAACTATTAAAATTTATTAGAATAAAAAGAAATTTTGTTAAAAATAAATTACAAACTTGTAAATTTAAGTTGAAATTTGTTAATTTTCTAAAATGACTTTGTGTAAATTTTCCACCGTTTTTCGTATAATTTCTTTTTATTATTTCATAATATTTAGCAGTAACCATTTAAGATATTAACTTTAAAAATATTTGAAAACCTGAATTCGTGTAATATTTTATATTCTTTTATTAAGTAAAAAAACATTTAAAGGAAACTTTTAATTTTATTGTATTTTCATAATGTATCATTGTATAATGTTCTTATTTAAAATAGATCCATTTTTTATTTATCGATTCAGTGTTGTTTGTAAAAGTTAAATTTAATTAACTGGCTCTCAGAATAAAAAGTAGATAACTGTTTTGAGAGTTATTCAGTCTTTCTCCATTACCAAAGAGATAAAACTATAAAGATAATTTAGGAGTTGTTGATAAATTTAAGAAACAGTTCGCTACTCTTTTAGCCGAGTTGCCTGAGAAGTCTCTACTGGACCTAATTTTGAAAAGTTGTCAACCTTATGCTGAAGATACTGCCAGCCTCAGGAAGAAGGGTGACCTCCTTAAGAAGACATGGTCTGTCCTACAGATGAGGAGAAACAGCTGTTACCCTGGCCGAAGAAGTTCTTTCAGCATCTACAGCTGGAAACGTGCGCTCATTGAGCCTGTGCCGAAGAAGGGGGATCCCTCTTAACCCTCTAACTACCGTCCAATTTCTTTAACCTCCGTTCTTTCTAAAGTTTTCGAATCTATCCTTAAAAGGAAGATTTGGAAACATCTCAATTCTTCCAATCTTATCTATGATCGCCAGTATGGCTTTTTTAAGAAGCGCTCTACTGGTGATCTTCTTTCTCTTCTCTCTGACTTTTTCTCCTCCGCTCTTCGGCATTTCGGTGAATCTTTTGCTGTGGCGCTGGACAAATTGAAGGCTTTTGATAGAGTCTGGCACAGATCTTTAATTTCCAAACTTCCCTTTTTCGGAATCTATCCTTCTCTCTGATTTCCTTTCTGGTCGTTCTATAACTGTTGCTGTATACGGCCACCGTTCATCCTATAAATCTATTAATAGTGGTGTTCCTCAAGGATCTGTCCTATTCCCAACACTTTTTCTGCTTTACATTAATGATCTTCTTCTATTGCTTCATCTCCTATCCACTTCATTGCTGACCACTCCACCCTTCATTACTCTTTTCATTTTGAAAGGCGACCATCCCAACAACAGTTAATAGAAGCATGGAGGGTGGCCTTGGAACAACTAACCTCTGATCTATCTCTCATTTCAAATTGGGGCAGAGAAAACATGGTCGTTTTGAATGCCTCAAAAACTCAATTCCTCCATCTCTCTACTGGACACAATCTTCCACACAACTACGATATCTTCTTCGAAAACACGCAACTCAAACCTTCATCTCTTCTTAATATTCTTGGTGTTTCTTTTTCTTTTGATGTTTCTTGGAAAGATCACATTACCTATCTTTCTAAAGAAGGTTCTAAGAGGTTGGGTGTTCTGAGGTGCCTTCAGTATTTCTTCACACCACCCCAGTTGCTTGCTCTGTATAGAGGTGTTGTTCACCCTTGTATGTAGTATGCGTCACACATCTGGTGTGGTTCCACTTATACAGCTCTCCTGAAAAAGGTGGAGTCTAGAGCTTTTCGCCTTTTCAACTCTCCTGCTCTCACTAATTCTCTCCAATCTTTTTCTGCCCGTCGAAATGTTGCGTCATTCTCTCTATACTATCGCTATTACAATGAATACTGCTCTTCTGAACTCTCTCCTCGCATACCTCCTCCATTGAGAAGGCTTCGAGCGACTCGTCTTTCTACACAGTCTCATCCTTTCTCTGTCTAACTCTCTGACCCCAGACTGAACCGCTATGCTCAATCTTACATGTACTCTACTGGTAATGTCTGCAACACACTTCCTTTATCAATTTTCCACAGCTTTCTATGACTTAGGCAACTTCAAACGCTGTGTATTAGGTAATGTCGGCCTTTAGTTTGACCATGTTCCCGATTTTCCCCCTAACTCTGGTGGAATATTAGTAGACCTCTGGCCTTTGCCCACCAGAGGGAAATATATATATATATATATATATATATAATATATATATATATATATATATATATATATATATATATATATATATATATATATATATATATATATATATATTATATATATATATATATATATTAATTTTTATAATATAATATATATATATATATATATATATATATATATATATATATATATATATATATATTATATATATATATATATATATATATATATATATATATATATATATATATATATATATACTCACTCTTCTGTACCGGTGTCTTCAATGCTTCCGTTTGCAAAGGAATTAAGTTTCACAAAGCTGTTGTTGTTCAGTGACGTCATATTCATATTCCGTGACGTCATATTTTGTTCAGTGACGTCATATTTAAAGGATTACATTCGTCAGCAGAAAATGACAACATTTTTGTTGGTTTTCTGTAAAATAAACCTCCTATTCCTAGCCAAATCGTCAGAGCCTTCGAATGAATTTTATAATTAATGATAAAAATAATAATAATAATAATAATAATAATAATAATAATAATAATAATAATAATAATAATAATAATAATAATAATAATAATAATAATAATGATAATAATAATAATAATTATAATAATAATAAATATTTATTCAGTTAGAAATAAAAGCTATAAGATTAAACAATTTTAAATTGGAAAAAATAGTTGTTTTTTTTTGTTTTTTTTTAAGACTGACAAATTTGTGATTTCAGCTCATGCTTTAAGATAGAACTGAAAATGTTCTATTAATTTATTCTTTCTAAGGAATTATTTATTTATTTATTTTTAATTTTTTTTTTTTTTTTTTTTTTAAGCTATGTAGTATAATTAATTCTTTACTTCATTTTTTGCTTGTTTAGTGTTAAAATTTGCTTAAATTCGCTAAAATATATTAAAAATTTCCATTAACTTGAGAACCTCAATTTATCTTGTCTCTCGATATAATAAAAAATAAGCTCTCTTTCGGTTGACTGAGTTATCAGTTAAATATCGAGGACTGAAATGCTACCCAGCTTCCAGTAATAGCAAATTAGTATTGTTAGTGAGAAGCTTTGCAACATTTGTTAAAATGAGAAGAAATTCTTTCTGGCTAGATTTAAGACAACGATTTTAAAACTCATTCTACTTTAATACTTACGGAAGAAAGTATGAAACCAGTCCAGACACCTTTTGAGTTGCATTTCGGTAAAAGAAAACCAACCCAAAAAACTCCGCAAATTGGACCGATGACTAAACCCGTTAAACCAAATGTAATTTCAATCACGCCTCCACCGTTTGTTATTAACATAGCTAATCCTATTACCACAAATCCTATCACCAGAGCTGTAATATATATATATATATATATATATATTATATATATATATATATATATATATATATATATATATATATATATATATATTATATATATATATATATATATATATATATATATTGGATAACCACTATGATAAACCGTGGAATCATTATTTATAATTTTCATAACTGCTAATGATGTTATAATTTCGAGGAATCGAACCCGGGTCCAAAAGATGGAAGTCCGTTGTGTTGACCACTACTCCACTGATGGTTCAAAATGAAATAATCCAGAACTTCTACTGACATATCTCGCCTAGTGAAAAGTCCCTTCAATATTTCACCGACCACAACTTGGGCGTAGCGTCAACATGGACCAGGTTCTATCCTGAATATAAACCGCAGTGCAAATTTTATAATTTTGGATAACCACTATGATAAACCGTGGAATCATTATTTATAATTTTCATAACTGCTAATGATGTTATAATTTCGAGGAATCGAACCCGGGTCCAAAAGATGGAAGTCCGTTGTGTTGACCACTACTCCACTGATGGTTCAAAATGAAATAATCCAGAACTTCTACTGACATATCTCGCCTAGTGAAAAGTCCCTTCAATATTTCACCGGGTCCAAATCTATCCTATAAATAATTATAAATAATGATTACACGGTTTATCATAGTGGTTATCCAAATTATAAAATTTGCACTGCGGTTTATATTCAGGATAGAATATGGTTATCCAAATTATAAAATTTGCACTGCGGTTTATATTCAGGATAGAACCTGGTCCATGTTGACGCTACGCCCAAGTTGTGGTCGGTGAAATATTGAAGGGACTTTTCACTAGGCGAGATATGTCAGTAGAAGTTCTGGATTATTTCATTTTGAACCATCAGTGGAGCAGTGGTCAACACAACGGACTTCCATCTTTTGGACCCGGGTTCGATTCCTCGAAATTATAACATCATTAGCAGTTATGAAAATTATAAATAATGATTCCACGGTTTATCATAGTGGTTATCAAAATTATAAAATTTGCACTGCGGTTTATATTCAGGATAGAACCTGGTCCATGTTGACGCTACGCCCAAGTTGTGGTCGGTGAAATATTGAAGGGACTTTTCACTAGGCGAGATATGTCAGTAGAAGTTCTGGATTATTTCATTTTGAACCATCAGTGGAGTAGTGGTCAACACAACGGACTTCCATCTTTTGGACCCGGGTTCGATTCCTCGAAATTATAACATCATTAGCAGTTATGAAAATATATATATATATATATATATATAATATATATATATATATATATATATATATATATATATATATATATATATATATATATATATATATATATATATATATATATATATATATATATATATATGCAGTTTTGCATTTTCAAAAAAAAAATGTTTTTGAAAGAATTTTTTTTTTTTTTATTTTTTTATTTTATATAATTTATATATATATATATATATATATATATATATTATATATATATATATATATATATATATATATATATATATATATATATATATATATATATATATATATATATATATATATATATATATATTGCTCTTATAAGGTAAAGATTTGAAGCAAATATCACGAATGTATTTAATATGAAATATGTTTGGCGACAATGATAAAGTTAGGTTGTTATATGTCTGGAACATTGATTGAAGCAAAATACTACATATCTTTTTAGTAGATTATAGCAACATATAGTTATATATCGTTATTTCTCTCTAAAGAGTAGAACATATCGTTTACAATATTAATAATCTTAACAATTAGGACTAAATTTTTAATTTCGCTTTTCTTTGTACACTTGAACAGGCATCTGATCTTGTTTTCATTTTTAGCATCCAACAGTAGACAACAATCATGTTTGCTTTCCATTTGCCTTAATACCTTTGTTCTATATATTTTGTATTTTTATGGAACCTTTCACCTTGCTCCTAGGAAACGGCTCCAAGATTTGCAGGAAAATATTCTAAATGCGAGTGCAAGAAATGTAATTTAATACTCATGTTGCAACCAAGAGTTTTCATTTCTTCGAGCATATTTTCTACCAAAATTTTGTAATATGTATCTTTCGTATTCCTGAGGAAACACTCAATGACACTTTTTATATCACTTCATGCCTCTAAGTCGCATTTTGTCATTGTAGAATCAAATGTTTGGTCACACATTAACATGGCTTGATGTCCAACAAATAGTCCCTCCTAAATTTTAGTTTTAATAGAGTGGAATTTCTGACACATATACTGTAAGCAAGCACTGTCCTTACCGAGGGCTTTCACGAAATGTTTCATAATATCTAATTTAATATGAAGTGGAGGGGAGTAATACATTTTTAGGATCGACAAGCAGTTCGTGGAGTACGTTATTAGTACCAAGAGCAATAGTTTTTCCTGGGGGTCACTGTCTCCTTTTCCAGTGATTTTTGTTGTCAAGACTCTCCCTTTCGCATAGGAAACATGGATATTTTGTGTATCGATCCTGAATTCCTACAACCATGCCTATATTCTTCAAATCTCCAAACAGAAGCTATCAGTAATCCTTATATTCAACTTTCACCAGCATAAATTCAATGTTTTTTTAAATATTTCTTTAATTAAAGGTACAGAGTTTGCTACAGGAATTGATAGATGTACAGTACCATTAGGAAATATCACACTTTTAAGCTTCATTTGCTCGAATCTATAAACAGTCTCTATTCTGAGAGCTGATGATTATTTATTCCGAAATATGTCATTAGGCCATGACATTATTGCAGTACAGTAGGTCATCTTTTTCCACAAAATATGCAAGAAATTCCCTTTCTCAATGTCTATCCAATGCTTTTGTTTTTCCTGGAGATAACATTGCTTCATTTTCATGAACTTGATGACCAGGGAATTCTCCGAACGTAAATCCCATAGAGAATTTGTGGGACATATGCAAAAGACGTCTCCTTGCTGTAGACTGTACAATTATGGAGAAGCTCATTCAGGAGCTGATTCAGTTGTGATTCAGAAATCCGAAAACGTACTTCCAAAAAACACTCAATAAAAGTTGTTTTCTCAACATTTTTTTTCGTAGAGATGAAAGAAAATATGAGCTATTAAAATATTATCAAAGAACATCAAATTTTCCAAACATGAATCAAATTCCTCAAATTAAAACTAATTCTTTATTGATTGCAGTTTTGATGTACTTGCAATAAAGTTAATAATTATTCTTATTATCGTTATAATAATTTCCTATTTTTTTTTTTTAATGGACGGCTATTTTTATTATTATTTTTCATATAATTATTATTATTACTGTTACCCTTATTATTAGTATTAGTATCATCAGTATTAGAAATAGAAATAGAAGTGGTAAAATAGTAGCATAATAATGACATCTAAGACAAATAAGAGTATTTAGAGTATTTACATAGTATTTTGTTGACCATCGTTGAGTATGAAGGAGAAGCAGTTTTGAAATGATCGAATCTGAGGAAAACATCTCTCCATATCTGAGCCACAGTAGAGTTGATTAACGATGAAAGTGAGCTATAATAATAATAATAATAATAATAATAATAATAATAATAATAATAATAATAATAATAATAATAATAATAATAATAATAATAATGTTAAAAATGTTATTTTGTAAATAATATTAGTAACAATTGTAATAATATAAGAACCAGTAATTATAATTGCTATATTTAATAATAATAATAATAATAATAATAATAATAATAATAATAATAATAATAATAATAATAAATGTCAGTTAAGAATAGGGACCTTCCGGGGCTGCCTAAAATTTGTAAAGAGATCAAAAGCACTGAAATTTTATGCTAAGTAAATTAGATATAATTTTAATTGATAGAAAAGAAGAATAGAAAACATTCACTTAAATTAATGATCATATGCATTTTTTCATAAATAAAATTCAGAAAATTACAATTTTGTATAATAAAAGATTGAAAAAACTACAAAATTTTTAAAAAATATTTTTGATTCACAATAGTGATTCAGCAGGTTTACTTAAGTAAAATTAAAAATTAAAAAAATATATTGAAATGGAAAATTTAACATCAACGATGACTCTCTTGCCTTCTGAGATGATCTTCCCACATTAGCAACACTGTCAAGAGTATATTTTCCCACCAGCAAGCTCCAGCGCCAGTGAGAAAGAATTCAAAGTAGGAAAATCAATTCAATAAGATATAGTCAAACTATTTCCAAAGAATGTAGAAAATGTTACTGTTTTTAAAATACAATCTTAGAGCAGTAACATATTCAACGTCACTGCCCTTCTGTTCCTGAACATTTCACTCCCCAAATTCAAAAACTTATGATGTAAATGTTCAAGAAGATTTTGATAGTGAATAGTGATTTAAGTGAATGAATTTCTTGTTTCCTCTTTTAGGTTGCATTCATTTTGCCCCACCCAAAATGTAACGATGGAATACTGGAATTAAAATCTTAATTTTCTTATATTTTTTTTATTTAATTCACCATTAATAAGTATAATTTGCAATTAACTCTCTCGAGTAAAACCCGGTTTTGGCTGATAAATATTATTTGCCGGGGCCGGGGCAGGTCCATAGTTAAGAACAATACATTTACAAAACAAAAATCTCGATTTGTTTGTACAGACATAAAAATTTTAAGAAAGTTCTACCCAAGGTTTTCATAAGAAGATGTTTGTTAATTAACATCTTACTTGCTTAGTTCCATAAGCTTTGCCTAAAATATTATTAATTAAAACAAAATCTCGATTAATTTAAAAAAGTTTATGATTTTAAATAAAAATATGTTTTTAGATAAAAAATAAATCCCATTTCGAAATCCCAAAGGAAAGAGGATTAATTAACATTTCTGTTTTTCTTTGTGGTTCTCAAAATATTACTTCCCATCACTCTTCCCAAATTTCATTCTGATCGGAACCGTGGCAGGAATAAATTCAACAGGTCTATCGTACTTTCTAAGTTGTCCAACTGATAAAAAATATCTCCAACAACTTCTGTAAGTCCTTTTTTCCTCGTTTTATTCGCTTCTTTCGATCTGTAGCTAAAACTCCTCCTGAAAAGGAAATATCTTCGGCACTATTTTTATCATATAATTCCAACATGGATTATTTGGAATCCCTCACCTTACTCCTTCTTCTTTCGGTCATCTATGTCTTTAACTATGGTTCTGCATGATTAAGTGCATAGAATCTTAAAATATATGAAATTTCAAAAAAAAAAAAAAAAAAAAAAAGCCAGATTGGTATTCCTTTCCGTGTTTTGAGAGTGTGCGCTTACGAGCTGGTGCCCATTCGCGTTCAACTCTACTTTCTATGTCTTTATACTGATACTTTTAATCGTTGCTGGAAGAATGCATATGTTCAAGGGATCGCTAAAAAAAGTAGTCATTTTGAACTTCCTTTACCTTCCTATATCTTCACTTTTATTTTAATCAAAGTCTTTAAAACTATTTTCAACTCTCATTTCTCGAATAATTTTGGATCTCATTTCCCTCTTTCAAATCATAAGTAAAGCTTTCGAATAATGAGGAGAACTGGTGATATATTTTGTTCTATATTATTGATCAATAGTCTTCAAGTCTTATGAATTATAAAGAGTCTTTCAAGGCTTTTGATCAGGTATGACATGCGTTACTACTCTCTAATCTGCTACTGGATTTTCATCCTGCTCTTTGCTCAATTATGACTGGTTTCCCTTCATATCGTTCCATAGTAGCAACTTGTTTACTGAGCGACTTCCCTTTTTCTTTATAAATGAAGTGTTCCTCAGGATTTTCTTCCGTTCCCTACTCTATTCCAACTTTTCATCAAAGAACACTTCAGCTGCACCTCATTTTTATCCACTTCTTACGCTATTCATTTTAATGCCGAAGAAATCAACTCTCCATTTTTCTACTCATTTCATATTCGTTCATTTTTTTTATTCTAGAGTTTATCTTCGTCTTTGATTTTCCAATTCCATTCATGCCGATATTGATGGGATTCCCGGGTGGAAGCACCAGAAACTTATGAAATTCAACTTTTTAAAATTTGAACTCCTTCACATCTCTCTCTCTCTCTCTCTCTCTCTCTCTCTCTCTCTCTCTCTCTCTCTTTCTCTTTCTCTTTCTCTTTCTCTTTCTCTCTCTCTCTCTCTCTCTCTCTCTCTCTCTCTCTCTCTCTCTCTCTCTCTCTCTCTCTCTCTCTCTCTCTCTCTCTCTCTCTCTCTCTCTCTCTCTCTCTCTCTAACAAATGTGAAATTTCTATCTCTTTTGATTACTTTGATATTTTACCTATGGAGACTTTAAGCATTTTATGATTTGAACATAGACAATAAATTGTTTTATAAAACATTTTATAACGTTTGTTAAGATGGTATTAACGAGGCTGGGTGTTCTGTTCTGTTAACGGAGTATGTTAAATGGAAACTACCTACTTATTTTAATTTTATAAATTTTAGATATTGGTAAAATACATTTAATTAATTTATCAAATGATAATAAAGTAATCAAAATATTGTTTTAATTTAAATAACATTTTGCATGTAATTTCTTATAAAGAATGAAATATATCAGTCTTAGTCAACAATGGTTATCATAATTTTGATGCTTTCATTAATTGCACATTTTTTAAATTTTAATAAGGAGGATCCAGAAAACTGAATTTATGGACCTTTTTTTATAGGACCAAAGAACTGTCAGAAGTAGCTACTGTACTTCAAAACCAGTTCCTTTAACAACTTCTGAAATTAAATTTAAGAAATGAAACATCCAAGAAATTGAAAGTGCAAAGAAATCCAAAAAACCTGATTACTTAGAGTCAAAACCAAGTTGTTCTTATCAACTTTATCCAGAAACTGATCAAGAAAACCCAATTTCAGAATCAGCATCTGAGAAAAACATTCAGCAGTCCTATGTTGAAATGCTTGCAACATCTTCAAACAATGATTCTGATCCTGATTATATTGCAGATGGTCTAAGTGATCAACAAAACAGAATTGAACTTCGAACATTAGCCGAAGCTTGTGACAGGTAAATGCAAATTATGATATCAAAGAATATCTAAATAAATCTACATATTGTGTAGCTGATCAGTAACATTTCAAAGTATTATATCTAATATAAATCTTTTTTCAGATATTAAAATAGTGATAGGCTGGTGCAGCAATCACTTCTTCTGTATTAGTAGACTTTGGCTTAATAACAAGAGATAAAATGCAAAATGTTATTGATAAGTAAGTACCCAGATTTTGGAACTACCTACCATATACAATACATTATACAATATAAACATTTAAAACTAATAATACTAATTACTTACATTATTCACTAAACATGATTTTTGCAAAAAGTAATCTGATTTACCTACTAACAAACCCAAACTTTTCAGAAATAAGTTAAGAAGAGAAAAAAATAAATTAAGAAAAGAAAGGCAGAAAGAAGAAGAAGAAAAAGTGTTTGATAACATAACTGGCATTGGTTTATATGGAAAAAGAGATGCAACTCTTCAAATCTCTTAAATGAATGGCAAATACTACACGTCTCCAATACTGGAAGACCATTACGTTATCACTGGCGCGCCAGGTAAATAAAATTTAAATATTTCAGACCTGTACATTGTTAATTTAAATGGTAGGTATTTATTTAAAGTTTCTGTAAAATCAATTCACAACTTTGCAAACTTAATTTGTTAATTAATAAGTTATTTATTTTTTCAGACGACTTCTATCTTGACCATTTTTCACCAGAGAGCGGAAAAGGAATTGATATCTCCCATGGAATCTATAAGAGAGTTTGTGGTACGGAATTGGAAAATAGATTATCTCTGGTGAAGGCAGATGGAACAAATGTGAATACTGGTCATAGAAATGGTTCAATAAGATATTTAGAGATGTTTCTTGGAAAACCATTACAACATGATATCTGTCTTCTGCATCTAAATGAGCTACCATTGAGGCATGTTTTCATGAAACTGGATGGCACAACGAAAGGTCCCGATAAGTTTGCAGGGTCAATTGGGTCGAAAGTAAATGGAAACGTGTCTGAATGGGAAGTGGTAAAATTTAAACCAATACCATGTAATGGATTTATTTTACTAGATAATGAAACTTTAGACAGTCTCTCAACTGACCAGTACTATGCCTATCTCATTTGCTGCAGCATAATAACTGGTGATGTGGATGACGATTTGGCATTGTTAGAAGTGGGATCAATAAATCATTCTCTTTGGCTTACATTGGCTAGCAGAATTCTCCGTTACTATGCATCTTTAGTGAAACCAAGTAAGAATTTGAAAATGATTGCAGAATTTATAGTACCTGTTTATTTTCCAAGTTGGTTCCACAGAAAGGTTAATAAAAAATTGACTGATGAAGCTAGAAACTTATTTCATTTGATTCAAAGAGTCAATAAGCTTCAACATAAAAATGTAAGGGAGATTTGCTACAAAATATTAAACAACAATAGTTATTTCGCACATGGTGAAAATTTTTAGTAGCAATGTTAACTGATGAAGAAGAGGAAGTTAGGGTAAGAACTGTTAAATATTAAAGTTCTTAATGGAATATTTACTTATGAAGATGATTTTGAAGGTGAGGTGGTTGAAAGTGAAAGTGAAGGTGAACCTGAAGAAGATGATGAGACTAAATATCCTCCCATGAATAAAAGTGTCAGGACATTTTTTAAGCCAAAAATAAATTTCAACGCATCAAGTTACCACAACATGACCCCAATTTCACAATGGGAAATAATTCTACATATTCTAAATGCAATGTCAGAAGCGGAAATCCAAAATTTAATTTATAACCTTTTAAAATTAAGACACGATTGCCACAGTCAAAATGTGGAAAGGAATATAAAGCTAGTTACTGAGGCTTCTTTAACAGTAGTCGTTCATGATCGTAGGGATGGATTAATTAGAAACAAAATTAGATCCCGAAAATTGATGAAAACTTTTGTCTCAAAAAGTCATTTTGAATTCTAGATTAAATATTTATCGAAAGTATATGTTTAAACTTCGGCTATTATGTATTGAATAACTAATATAGTACTTAATAAATAGGTAGAAACAAATATTTGGATATTCTTATTGAAATTTTCTCTTATAAATAGACAAAAATTTGGAAAAATAAATATTTTGTATGCAACTTTCAAACTTTTACCTCAGGAAAATATTTTTATTCAGTAAAATGTGTTCAAAATTTAATTCTAAATCATTTGGTACCTAAATCATGCATGTAGTATGAATAGTAAAAAAGTTACAAATATTTTTGTATCGTTAACCCAAGAAAATTCCAGATTTCTAAACGATGGCTGATTTTCTTATTTGAAATTTTTTTTTCTTTCAGCCCACCCTAACATATATATATATATATATATATATATATATATATATATATATATATATATATATATATATATATATATATATATATATATATATATATATATATATAATATATATATATATATATATATATATATATATATATATATATAGTATATATATATATATATATATATATATATATATATATATATATATATATATATATATATATATATATATATATATATATATATATATATATATATATATATATATATATATATATATATATATATATATATATATATATATATATATATATATAGTACCTTACTTATTCTGGAAATATCGATATACTGGAAGCATCCATATATCAATGCAAATGTTTTGACATTCGTATTATTATTATTTAGCTATTTCATTTATCCTATTATTATTATTATTATTATTATTATATTATTATTATTATTATTATTATTATTATTATTATATTATAAGTTATTCAAAGCTTGCTGATATTTTATTTAAAAATAAGATTAGTTCTTTGAATTTTATGTCGAAAAGTTTTCAATTATTTTTTCATTGAAATCTGGTATTTTACACCATTTCGCTCTATTGAAAACATCGCTAATACATGGTACTATTTAATAGTTTTTATTCTATTCAAAGTATCTCTCTGCTTCAGACCATCGGAGTTGTTCTTTCATATAAATATGAAAAGCATACTGTCATATTACACCAAATTATATAAATTTCACATTTTTTTACACTATTCTTACTCAATCGCTAAATTTATCTTCCTTCAAAATTGGAAAAATTTATTCACAAAAACAGACTTGCCAAACGTACGTTTTCAACATAAAAAAACAATTATTTCGTACATATTAAAATTATTATAAAGATTTTTTTCTATTCCCAATTATTCTTACTTAATAAAATTCTGCAAGGATTACAAAAATGTTATCCTTTTTAATGTACGTTTAATAGTTTTTGTAATATTTAAGTATGTAGAAGTGCATCTGGCATAATGTTATATATATATATATATATATATATATATATATATATATATATATATATATATATATATATATATATATATATATATATATATATATATATATATATATATATATATATATATATATCGAACAAGAAAAAAAAAAAAAACATAAAACATGTAATTTTTCTTCCACAATTAAAAAAACAACCTCCCTCGAAATAAACTTTAAGCAACTGTCGTAAGTTGCTACATATTACCGTGGTTGCTATACTGTCTTATTAGGGCTTGAAATTTTACAGCCCATTTTTTAAATAATGGCAATGCTTGAAAAATAATATCGTACCCAAAAATTTGAATTGCCAAATGCATTTACTTCTTATTTTCTTTAATGATTTATACTTTTTATGTATAAGTTGTTAAAAAATGAATTTAAATCATTTTCTCTGACAAAAATTTCATATTTATATCAACATCCTACGCCTGGTATTTTTAATTTGGAGGGGCTGCAGCCCCGGAGCCCATAATGACGAGCCGCCACTGTATATATATATATATATATATATATATATATATATATATATATATATATATATATATATATATATATATATATATATATATATATATATATATATATATATATATATATATATATATATATATATATATATATATATATATATATATATATATATATATATATATATATATATATATATATATATATATATATATATATATATATCCTCCGGTGGGCAAAGGCAGGAGGCTTACCAAATTCCACCGGAGTTGGAAAAATCCTATCCTTATCGAATGAGGCCAATATGTCCAGTTAAACGGCGTTTGAAATTATGCATGTCAAAGGAAGTTGGGAAAACAGATATAGGGAGTGTGTTCCAGAATTTACCAATAGATTACATGTAAGATTGAGCATAGCTGTTAAGTCTGGGGTTAGAGAGTTGGACAGAGAAAGGATGAGACTGTGTAGAAAGGCGTGTCTCGCGAGCTCTTCTCAATGGAGGAGGTATGCGACGAGAGTTCAGAAGAGCAGTGTCCGTTGTAATAGCGATAGTAAAGAGAGAGTGACACAAGAAAAAAGAATGAGACTGGAGAGAGTTATTAAGAGCAGGAGAGTTCATGAGACGAAAAGCATTAAACTCTACCTTCTCAAGGAAAACTGTATGAGTGGAACCACCCTAGTTTTTGAGGCATGCACTCGAAAACAACAAATCTTAACAAACCTTGAGCAGTTTTCTCTGCCCCAATTTGAAATACGTGAAAGATCAGTGGTTAGTTGCTATAAGGCTAGCCTTCTCGAGTCTATAAACTTTCTGTTGGGTGGGGCGCCTTTCAAATTGAAGGAGTATTGAAAGGTGGAGTCATCAGCATAGGAGTGGATTGGAGATGAAGTGATAGAGAGAAGGTCATTAATGAAAAGCAGAAAAAGTGTTGGGATAGTACAGAACCCTGAGGAACACCACTATTAATAGATTTAAAGGAAGAACCGTGGCTGCTATAGAACAACAGGAAAGGAAATTAGTGAGAAGATCACAGATAGTTGGAAAGGTGACGAAAGAGGGAAGTTTAGAAATGAAAGTTTAGTGTCAGACTCTATCGAAAGCTTTCGATTTGTCTAGCGCGACAGCAAAAGATTCACCGAAATGCCGAAGTGCTGAGGACCAAGAGTCAGAGAGAAGGGAAAGAAGATCACCAGTAGAGCATTTCTCACGAAAGCCATACTGGCGATCAGAGATAAGATTAGAAGAATTGAGATGTTTCCAAATCTTCCTGTTGAGGATAGATTCTAAAACTTTAAAGAGAACGGAGGTCAAAGAAATAAGACTGTAGTTGGAGGGTTGAGTGAGGTCCCCCTTCTTCGACAATAGCTGAATGATCGCAAGTTTCCAGCACGTTTCTTACTGGAAACGTGCACTCATTGAGCCTGTGCCGAAGAATGGGGACCCATCTCAACCCTCTAATTACCATCCAATTTCTTTAACTTTCATTCTAAAGTTTTCGAATATATCCTTAACAGGAAGATTTGGAAACATCTCAATTCTTTTAATTTTATCTCTGATCGCCAATATGGCTTTGGTAAGAAACACTCTACTGGTGATCTCCTTTCCCTTCTCTCTGATTCTTGATCTTCGGCTCTTCGGTATTTCGGTGAATCTTTTGCTGTTGTGCTGGACATATTGAAAGCTTTCCCTCTTTGGGAATCTATCCTTGTCTCTGTTACCTTCTCTATGATTTCCTTTCCAGTATTTATTCATTTCAGCCCAGTTGCTTGCTCTTTATAGGGGTGTTCTTTGCCCCTGTATTTAATCACTCCAGCAAAGTTGTTTGCTCTTTATAGGGGTGTTCTTCGCCCCTGTATGGAGTACTCTGACACGTCTGGGGTGGTTCCACTTATATAGCTCTTTTTAAAAAGGTGGAGTCTAGGGTTTTCGTCTTATAAACTCTTTTGCTCTTATTAACTCTATGAAATCTCTTTCTGCCTGTCGAATTGTTGCGTCACTCTCTCCTTACTATCGCTATTACAACTGACACTATCTTCTGAACTCTCTCGTCGCATACCTCCTCCATTGAGAAGAGCTCGTGCGACACGCCTTTCTACACAGTCTAATCCTTTCTCTGCCCAACTCTCTGACCCCAGACTTAACTGCTATGCTCAATCTTACATATACTCTACTGGTAAAGTCTGGAACACACTCCCTTCATCTATTTTTCCAACTTTCTTTGATTTACACTACCTTCAAACGACGTGTATCAGGTCATGTCAGTCTTTAATTTGACCAGGTTTCCGAGTTTTCTCCTAACTATGGTGCAAATTTTAGTACTCCTCTGGCCTTTACCCACCTGAGGTGAAATGAATAAAAAAGGAAAAAAAATGTTTAAAAGTAAATTTAAAAATTCATTGTTTACGTGTTTAGTTGAATAAAGAATATAAAAAAAATTTATTTCGATTTATTTATTTTTAATAGATTATTTATAATATGAAATCAAATTTTAATTAATTTTAATTTTGTTTTATTACTTTAATAAGACTAATGATTCATTTTTTTAATGTTAAATACTTTTTGCAAACCTTTTGTAAAGGAATTATTCATTTGTATACTTTTTTTTTTACCTTTAAAACAATTTTATTGAACCATATAAAAAAAAGATTAGAAAAAAGATAGATTTTACCTCAATGAGCCTCCAATGATTGTCCCAACGAATATACCAGGGAGTCCAACATAATTTAATTTATCCATTACAAAATAGGGTATTATTTGTTCTTTCTTCTTTATTATACCCAAGGCCATAGGGTCACATCCAACGTAGGTAGAATATGCAACAATTCCACAAGAAAATATTAAGAAATACATCAGACTTATTCCAAATATATTGTAGGATATCACTCTGTATATATATATATATATATATATATATATATATATATATATATATATATATATATATATATATATATATATATATATATATATATATATATATATATATATATATATATATATATACGTGCTTATTTATTTGTAAAACATCAAAACAATTAAAACTCGATATGGACAACGTTTCAGCCCCTTTATACAGGGCCCTCATCAGGTCCAACTTGATAAGCAGGAAAAGTCTTTTTCTGTCTGCTTATTATTATTTTTTTTGCGATGAATAAATTTTGCACGATTCTGTGCTAAAATAAAAGTTGAATGACTTTTTAAAGTTTAAAGATGAAGGCAACCGTCGTACGAAACATCTCGTGAGGAAAATATTTTCCATTATTTTTTTCAAAGAAGATAAATAGGAAAGAAGGTGATCTTAGGAGCCCAGTGGTGGACATATTTAATAATAAGGAGAAAGATTAGAAGTTAACCAAAGATCTATAATGTTAGATTCATCTCTAATAAGATCAGGAATACGAGTAGTGAGTTACACCAACTGATCAAGGTCGTTTTGGTTAGAGAAACAAAGTTCATTTACATGTTGTATCATACGATCTAGAGGAAAACCAAAGACGGTGATTAGCACTGAAATCACGTAAAATGATTATTTCAGAGAAAAGAAAAGAGGAGAGAGAATGTGTTATATTTTGGAGTTTAGATTGTCGAAGAATTTAGAATAGTCAGTAGAGTTAAGGGAGTTTGGATATTTTTTTGTCTATTTTTATTTTCTATATAAAGTACAATAAACTTTTTACTGTATAAAGTAAAAAAAAAATTATTTTTTTAGTTACTCTATTATTAGGTGAGATACTCATTTCCGAATTCTTGTCAAAATTCTGTCACTTCTGTCAAATCGGATCGGAGACATACTCCTACACATTTTCTGGCATAATTTTTTTTTTGTCCGAACATCTCCAGATGTTTAAGAACTCTGTTAGAAGTGTATAGCTAAAGTTCTATCGTGAGACATTTTAGATATATAACCCTAAAAAACATGGGAGGTAAAATGCATAAAAAAAATGGAAATTTTGATTTTTTTTGTCAAATTTCAAAACAAAACAACATTTTTATAGGGATAAATATCGGAAATATCTTTCAATCGAACTTTAGATTTACCTTTTCTCTAAAGTTCCTGAGAATTTGGACAATTTACATCAAGAAACAAAAATGTTATAAAATAGTGAAGTATACTATTAAGTCCATTTTGGCATCTTCACTGTTTTTCTTATAACTATTTTGTTTCTTGACCGAACGTTGTTAAATTTTTAGGAATTTAGAGATGAATTTTGCAAAGAATTTTATAGACACAAATATCTGCATAAGTATTATAATGATTAAAAAACTGATAATTTTATATTAATTCATTTGAGTAAAGTTTTCCAGTTCATATTTACATAAGATATACAAGGCACTATATATATATATATATATATATATATATATATATATATATATATATATATATATATATATATATATATATATATATATATATATATATATATATATATATATATATATATATATATATATATATATATATATATATATATATATATATATATATATATATATATATATATATATATATATATATATATATATATATATATATATATATATATATATATATATATATATATATATATATATATATATATATATATATACATTCTTACCTTTTTGCGTTATTTAGTGATTTAACAGAACATATTCTTTGAAGATTGGGCTGATAAGCGCTGTATATATATGTGTAAGTGAAAATGCCAAGCGCGACAGTGTTAAAGAAAGTATATCTCACAAAAGGGCTTGGATTAAATCTACGAAAAAACAGATAAAAATATGTCAAATGTATTAAGCAAATGCAAAAAATAAAAATATCATCAATTCTGAATGAAAGATATGGCATATCATTTTCGAAAATAAATTATTTTTTATGTCTTATAAAAATTATATATATATATATATATATATATATATATATATATATATATATATATATATATATATATATATATATATATATATATATATATATATATATATATATATATATATATATATAGGTGGGGGAGATGAAATGCAAATTAAAGTGTGGAGAGAGAAATTAGAGAGGGATTGTTTATTTAAACAACTGGAGGTAAATTTTTGGTGAGGAGATGGTAGTGTAGGTGATGAAGTAAGAAATAGAATAAGAGAAAGGAAGAAGGTGCTCGTTGGTGGGTATGAGGGATTTTTGGAACTGATGAAGGCTGACCAGACAGGTGTTGTTTAATTTGTATGAAGAATGTTGTGTTCCGTTTTGTATGAATGGAAGCGAGGTACGAAGGTTAAATGCGTGGAAGAGAAAAAGGTTGAGTATTTCGAAATTATTTATCTGAGAGTTGTGTGTGGTATATGTTATAGGAATAGAGTAAGGAATGTTAGAATTAGGGAAATTAGAAGTTGGGGAAGCAATATGGTTGTGAGAGGTGAAGAGAGGGATGAGAGGTAGGGGAGACCGAAGGGAGGTTGGATGTATGTGGTCAAGGATTATTGAAAGAAAGAGGGATGAAGATGAACTGGGAGGATGATGTGCTGTTGACGGAAGATAGAATTGAAAAGAAAATATTGGCATTTGTGTTAATGTTAGGGAAGACATGTGGCTTGAGGTAGACACCACCCTACGATTGTGGGAAAGTTGTGTGGGTATATATATATATATATATATATATATATATATATATATATATATATATATATATATATATATATATATATATATATATATATATATATATATATATATATATATATAATAAAATATAGTCAATGAAAGGCTGACTGGATTATAATAACAATAATAATAATAATAATAATAATAATAATAATAATAATAATAATAATAATAATAATAATAATAATAATAATAATAATAATAATAATAATAATAATAATAATAATAATAATAATAATAATAATAATAATAATAATAATAATAATAATAATAATAATAATAATAATAATAATAATAATAATAATAATAATAATAATAATAATAATAATAATAATAATAATAAATATAATAATAATAATAATAATAATAATAATAATAATAATAATAATAATAATAATAATAATAATAATAATAATAATAATAATAATAATAATAACAATAAGAAGAAGAAGAATAATGACAATAATAATAATAATAATAATAATAATAATAATAATAATAATAATAATAATAATAATAATAATAATAACAATAATAATAATAATAATAATAATAATAATAATAATAATAATAATAATAATAATAATAATAATAATAATAATAATAATAATAATAATAATAATAATAAAAGGAAATAAATAAATATTATACCTTCAGTATTGCTTCATATTAAACGGAATAAAATAATTGAATGGAATTTGAAGAAATGATTAAAAACACAATAATCAAGTTTATAATAAAGTTATACAGAGAACCTACGATCTCTCGCAGGAACTAAAGAACTGACCCCAAAAACCAAAGAAAACTAAAGAACTGACCCCAAAAACCAAAGAAAACTAAAGAACTGACCCCAAAAACCAAAGAAAACTAAAGAACTGACCCCAAAAACCAAAGAAAACTAAAGAACTGACCCCAAAAACCAAAGAAAACTAAAGAACTGACCCAAAAACCAAAGAAAACTAAAGAACTGACCCCAAAAACCAAAGAAAACTAAAGAACTGACCCAAAAAACCAAAGAAAACTAAAGAACTGACCCCAAAAACTAAAGAAAACTAAAGAACTGACCCAAAAAACCAAAGAAAACTAAAGAACTTACCCCAAAAACCAAAGAAAACTAAAGAAACTGACCCCAAAAACCAAAGAAAACTAAAGAACTGACCCCAAAAACCAAAGAAAACTAAAGACTGACCCCAAAAACCAAAGAAAACTAAAGAACTGACCCCAAAAACCCAAAGAAAACTAAAGAACTGACCCCAAAAACCAAAGAAAACTAAAGAACTGACTCCAAAATCCAAAGAAAACTAAATAACTGACCCCAAAAACTAAAGAAAACTAAAGAACTGACCCAAAAAACCAAAGAAAACTAAAGAGCTGACCCCAAAAACTAAAGAAAACTAAAGAACTGACCCAAAAAACCAAAGAAAACTAAAGAACTGACCCCAAAAACAAAGAAAACTAAAGAACTGACTCCAAAAACCAAAGAAAACTAAAGAACTGACCCCAAAAACCAAAGAAAACTAAAGAACTGACTAAAGAACTGACCCAAAAACCAAAGAAAACTAAAGAACTGACTAAAGAACTGACAAAAACCAAAGAAAACTAAAGAGCTGACCCCAAAAACTAAAGAAAACTAAAGAACTGACCCAAAAAACCAAAGAAAACTAAAGAACTGACCCCAAAAACCAAAGAAAACTTTAAAGAACTGACCCCAAAAACCAAAGAAAACTAAAGAACTGACCCCAAAAACTAAAGAAAACTAAAGAACTGACCCAAAAAACCAAAGAAAACTAAAGAACTGACCCCAAAAACTAAAGAAAACTAAAGAACTGACCCAAAAAACCAAAGAAAACTAAAGAGCTGACCCCAAAAACTAAAGAAAACTAAAGAACTGACCCAAAAAACCAAAGAAAACTAAAGAACTGACCCCAAAAACCAAAGAAAACTAAAGAACTGACCCCAAAAACCAAAGAAAACTAAAGAACTGACCCCAAAAACCAAAGAAAACTAAAGAACTGACCCCAAAAGCCAAAGAAAACTAATGAACTGACCCCAAAAACCAAAGAAAACTAAAGAACTGACCCCAAAAACCAAAGAAAACTAAAGAACTGACCCCAAAAACCAAAGAAAACTAAAGAACTGAACCCCCCAAAAACCAAAAGAACAACAGAAAAAGGAAGCTACTTCTTACCACATAAGATTTTTAACAAATTTAAGATTCTGAACTTGTAACTTACCGTCTACCGTGGCTCAAATGGTAGGATGAGTGACTCACGTGTTTAAGGATGTCGGTTCTATCCCACTTGGGGATCCTAGGCATATAATACCTAGAAAAGTTCCTCTCCTTGAATAGGGCAATACCAGTGTGATGTAAACTTTATAAAAAAAAAAAATTATTATTTTTAAACAGCACAAGATTATTAACTTTTGAATGACATATAATGTTTTGAAGAACAACAACAAATTGAAATATTTTTGGCTTTAAAGAGCGAAAGATATAAATAACCACGGAGTCACAAAGCGGAACTTCAAGATGTTGTAGATTTTTTAAAGCTTCACTGAAAGCATAGAATAGGGTGGAACAAATCCGGAAGGTACAGCAACACGCTTTACATAAATATATATATATATATATATATATATATATATATATATATATATATATATATATATATATATATATATATATATATATATATATATATATATATATATAGGGGGAGGACGTAGCGCCGTCCGAAGCGATGCAAGTACCCCCCATTGGGCATAACCCACGGAGTGATAGGATGGGTTAGACTATTCCGTTTCACTCCGTTGCCCTTTGGTTCGTTCCTTTTCGCGTTTCACCTTCTCAGGGGGTTCTCTAGCGTACCCCCGCCTCACACTGGAGTGTCTATGCTCCAAATACCTCTCCACCCCAATTCTTCACATGTTCCCACATTTTACATGCACTTACTCTTACATTACCTAAAACAAAAACAAAATAAAATGGCGAAACCAACAGCTGCCTCGGAGATGCTTAGAGGGGCGGCATCCAAAGAATGCCCCTCAACCTCCACCCCTCACCCCATCATCACTTGGGAGTTGGCGGCCTCCGATGATGGGGATGGTGCCGCCATGACCCGGCGTCCGGCTTGCCCCGATACACGGTCTTCCTTTTTCATTAATTTCTGCAACATTCGCGGTCTTTTTTTTCTAATTTCCCCTTTGTCGAACACCATCTCTCTTCTTCTAAACCTCATCTCTTATTTCTAACCGAAACTCAGGTGCTTGAGTGTGCTGACAGCAAACCTTATTCTGTTACCTCCTACTGTCTCTATCCTCAATTTTCAGCCAAAGGCGGTTGTTGCGCATATGTGCGCAACGATGTTATTTGCTCTCGTGTCTCTGATTTGGAGTCTCATGAATTTTCTACCTTATGGCTTAAGCTCTCTTGCAATTCTACTACTAAATTTATTTGTTCTGTCTATTTATCTCCTAATTCTACTGACTATAAAAAATTCTTCGACTATTTAAACTCCAAAATAGAGCACATTCTATCCTCTTCTCCTTTCTCTGAAATCATCATTTTAGGTGATTTCAATGTTCACCACCGCCAATGGCTTTCATCTAGTTCTCAATCTCCAGCCGGTGAACTCGCCTTCAACTTTTCTATCCAGAACAACCTTGAGCAGTTGGTGCAACTCCCTACCCGTATCCCTGACCGTCTTGGTGATGAACCCAACATACTTGATCTTTTCTTAACCTCTTAATCCTTCTCCTTATACTGTTAAACTCTTTCCTCCTCTGGGTTCATCCGATCACCTTCTTATCTCCGTATCTTGTTCTGTCTCTTCAAGTCTTCCGCAAGAAACGGCCCCCGCCTTCGGCGAGGAGACGTTGTGGCACTTCGGTGCTGCTAACTGGTCAGACTTGCGGTTGTACTTCTCTGATTTCCCATGGAATGATTATTGCTTTCGTGGGAGGGGTCCCTCGGAATGTGCCGAGCGTATAACCGAGGTGATTCTCTCTGGCATGGAAGCATACATTCCATATTCTTTCCCTTCTAATAAACCTAACAAACCTTGGTTTAACTCTGCTTGTTCTCGCGCTATCCGCCGCAGGGATACTGCCTTCAGAGATTACCGTCGTCTTCAAACTCCTGAAACTCATGCTACTTATATTTCATCCCGGAATCGTGCAAAATCTATTCTTCGAGATACCAAAAACTCTTTTCTCCGTCCGCAAATGCAATAATCTTTCTGGTTCTTCTTCATCTCGTCCTTTCTGGCATTTTGCAAAAAATGTCAACTCTAACTTTGCTTCTTCCTCTTTCCTCCTCTAGTCTCTTCTGATGGCACAACTGCCATTTTACCTTCTACTAAAGCTGAACTCTTCGCCCAAACTTTTGCCTCTAACTCTACCTTGGACGATTCCGGAGCTATTCCTCCTCCTACAACCCCCTCCAACTCATTTATGCCTAACATTGTAATTTCTTCTAAAGATGTCATTTCTGCTCTCTCTGAGCTTAACACTAAGAAGGCGTATGGTCCTGATGGTATTCCTCCTGCGGTTCTCAAAACTTGTGCTTCTGAGCTTGAACCCTGCCTTGGTAAACTATTTCGTCTTTGCCTTTCTACTTCGAACCTTCCCTTCTTGTTGGAAACGTGCTCTCATTCAACCTGTGCCGAAGAAGGGGGACCCTTCTCAACCCTCTAACTATCGTCCAATTTCTTTAACCTCCGTTCTTTCTAAAGTTTTCGAATCTATCCTTAACAGGAAGATTTGGAAACATCTCAATTCTTCCAATCTTATCTCTGATCGCAGTATGGCTTTCGTAAAGGACGTTCTACTGGTGATCTTCTTTCCCTACTTTCTGACTCTTGGTCCTCCGCTCTTCGGGGTTTCGGTGAATCTTTCGCTGTGGCGCTAGACATATCGAAAGCTTTCGATAGAGTCTGGCACAAAGCTTTGATTTCCAAACTTCCCTCTTTCGGAATCTATCCTTCTCTCTGTGAC
>SEYY01020038.1:0-7500 GCA_009176605.1 Armadillidium nasatum
ATTAATTACTTTCTTTTGTATAAATAATTATATTTAGTTTGTGAAAGGAATAACCTTTAATTTTTATGTAAAAGTTGAAATGGAATAAAACGATTTTATTTATTTTTAACCTGATAATATATTTTAATAACATACATTCCTTTAAATAATTTTCTACAAATTTAATATATATATATATATATATATATAATATATATATATATATATATATATATATATATATATATATATATATATATATATATATATATATATATATATATATATATATATATATATATTATATATATATATATATATATATATATATATATATATAATATATATATATATATATATATATATGGTCTCTTGTTTATGAAGTATATCTTTCACTGTTGGTTTCTCTTGAAAGAAAAGTTTGTACTCTAGATGGGAAAAGTAATTCCATTTTTTGTTTTCCTTGATTCAAATTTTTTTTTTTTTCAAAAGTGTTTTCATGACGTCACTTGACTTGAATCTTTCTTGAAATAGGAGTAAAACATTTACACTTTGTATTCTTTAACCAAAAATACACTTCAAGAAAATTGTTTCCCAAAGGAGTCCAAATTTAAGAGTTTGAGAATTGCGAAATTTTATTGAAAATCGTTTTGGGGATTTTTTTTTATTATATTTATTTATTTTTTTATTCAAATTAAGAAAGGATGATTTTTAATTTCAGAATTATAATTGAATTAAAAGTTTCTTTGAGAATTTCAAAGGTAAATTAATTTTTTTAAAAAACTAAATTGAAGAATTTATGAGGCTAACAAAAGAAATACCATTTTTGTAATTACTTCTTTTCTGCTAGTTTGATAAATTGCCTAAAAGGACATAAATTGATTATATTTATATATGTTAAAGACTGGATGTCTTTCCAACACACCCACACATACATAGATACACACACACAGACTATATAATATATATATATATATATTATATATATATATATATATATATATATATATATATATATATATATATATATATATATATATATATATATATATATATATATATATATATATATATATATATATATATATATATATATATATATATATATAATATATATATATATATATATATATATATATATATATATATATATATATATATATATATATATATATATATATATATATATATATATATATATATATAGACTGGATGTTTCTCCAACCACCCACACATACATAACATACAATATATATATATATATATATATATATATATATATATATATATATATATATATATATATATATATATATATATATTATATATATATATATATATATAATATATATATAATAATAATAATATATATATAAATACATCTCATTGTAACTAATAATGTTCTTTTCGTATTTGCATTATGAAATAAGTAATATAAATTATTAAAGAAGAGAAATGAAAAATCAATCAAAAATAAAGAAATCAATTCGTTTGATTTAAAAAGCAAAATAGAACAATAAGTTTATTGATTCCTAAGTAACGTATCAAATCACTCTACACTAGTTAAGAAGATTAAGAAACGAACTGAAATATTAACCTGGGATTTTTATTAATTTTTTGTGCTTATTGTAATTACATATAGTAACAAAGCAAAAAGAATAAAAAAGAGGAAGAAGAAGGAAAAAAATGAATAGTACAAGAAGAACTAAAAAGAATACCAATAGATTTAAAAAAAAAAAAAAAAAAAAAAAAAAACTAAATTAAAAAATTAAAAAAAAAAAAGTACTAATTCATAAGAATTTTGATTAAAAGAACATCGAATTAAATCAGCAAATTTAATCGCAATAATAAGAAAACAAGAATTTTAAGAATAGATATCTAGGAATATCATAAAAGATTTATTACACTATATATATATATATATATATATATATATATATATATATATATATATATATATATATATATATATATATATATATATATATATATATATATATATATATATATATATATATATATACCGAATAATATGAAGAAATTATAAGATAAATCGAGAATTTTATTGAAGAATTAAAGTAGGAAGATGAAAATTACAGAGTAAATTCCATAAAAAAAAATATAAATAAGGAAAATGTATTAATTATTTAGAGGAATAAAGGAAGTAAGTTAAGGATTTGCCATTTTGGAAAGAATTATAACCCATAAACATCATTTTGATAATAAAGATTTCCGGGACTGTCACAATTAATTTTGTTTATTCAATTTGTCTTGTGGTAAAATATATATATATATATATATATATATATATATATATATATATATATATATATATATATATATATATATATATATATATATATATATATATATATATATATATATATATATATATATATATATATATATAATATGTTAAATTTTAAAAAAATAAAAAATAATATAAAAATGTTTTTTTTTTTTTTTACTAATTATAATTTAATTTTTATTTTGTAGAAATTTTTTGTATTAGATAATCATAGACCGAATGTGAATTAGATAATGATTATTTTTTTGAATTCATCATGAATAATATAAACAATTTGTTCACTGAACAAAAACTATTAATAATGATCAATATTAAATATGTCTGAGAAAAGAAAAAAAAAAAGTAAAAAAAAAAAAAAAAAAAAAAAAAAAAAATAAATTTATATATATATATATATATATTATATATATATATATATATATATATATATATATATATATATATATATATATATATATATATATATATATATATATATATATATATATATATTTTTTTTTCTTTCTTTTGGGAATGTGATCCTTCTAAGAAAAATCTCGCAAAATGTAAACGCCAAAATCTATAAAGATCAGAGTAAGGTTTGGGTTTTGTGTTTTCAAAGAAGATATTATAGTTGTGTGGAATATCATAAGTAGATGAAAAACTGTTTTGAGTCATTGAGAAAAACGTGTTTTCTTTGCCCCAACAAGAAGTACGAGAAAGATCAGAGGTCAGTTTCACCAAAGCTACCCCTCTGGCATTAAATATTTACACTCGAATTCGAAAGAGCAACGAATGGAGATTTGGTAGACATAAAAGTAGATAAGAGACAAAGTAACAGATAAGTGATTATTGATAAAAAGTAGAAAAAAATTGGTGATAGAACAGAACCTTGAAGGCGGAAAGAAGGAGAAAATAGAGTGTACATTTTTAGCAAAATAGCAGAATGAACGGAAGGTAGAGGAATCAGAAAGAAAGTTTAATTTTCTACCGAAAAAAATGAGTTTGTGTTGCGAAGAATAGATTTTACGCTATTCTGGAGTGAAATGTAATTAGCTTGAGTTTAAGGAACGTGAAGACAATAGGAATTTTTAAAGGTAGATTTTTTTGCAGTGAAAAGCACGAGTACAAATAGAGTAAACTAAAGTTTGTTAGTCTTAGTAGAAATAAAAACAATAGAATGTTCGACTCCATGCCAGAGAAAATCACCTTGGTTATGGGGTTACAGACTCTGGGTATT
Source organism: Armadillidium nasatum (assembly GCA_009176605.1). Taxonomy (NCBI): domain Eukaryota; kingdom Metazoa; phylum Arthropoda; class Malacostraca; order Isopoda; family Armadillidiidae; genus Armadillidium; species Armadillidium nasatum. Next base: position 3,507 of record SEYY01020038.1, read on the forward strand.
CCTTCCCTGACGTCTGACCAGTTTGTGGTATGGAAATGCCAAGAACGCAAAAGGCAGAGACCGTTCCTGCTGAGAAGATCTTAAAAGACAGAACAGGATAAAGAGATAAAAGATGATCGGATGAAACCAGAAGAGGAAAGAGTTTAAAAGTATAAGGAGAAGGATTGGAGGTCAAGAAAAGATCAAGTATATTGGGTTCATCACCAAAATGATCAGGAATACGGATAGGAAGTTACACCAACTGCTTAAGCTATTTCTGAACCAAAAATGTAGAAGCAAGTTGATCAACTCAACTTTGAAATCACTTAGAATGATGATTTCTGAGAAAGGAGAAGAAACAACTGTCTCTATTTTAGAATTTAAATAGAAGAAGAATTTAAGAATATTCACCTCCTTCATTACTTCTTCACCATCATCACCTTCTTTTCTTTTCTCAGATTTCTATATTTGTTAATTAGGATTAAACTCTTCAATGGCAAAATTATTTCGATTCGTCTAGGAGCTACCCCTGCCCTGCAGTCGATTCTTGACTCTCCCGGAGGTAGCCTTTGTACCATATATATATATATATATATATATATATATATATATATATATATATATATATATATATATATATATATATATATATATATATATATATATATATATATATATATATATATATATATAACTCTATTATTCCGTCTTTTTCTGCATTTATTTTTAAACTGTAAAAATAATTTTATATAAAATTATAATACATAATATTGCTGCAAAATTGACGTTATGTATTTATATAAAAAATAACTTGTTAAAATTATACTGAGACGTGCTGAAAAATAACGCCTGTTGATGTGTTACTAAGCAACGGAAACAGGTATTAACATTTTATTTTTTTTAAATAAATAGTACAGAATATTGCTGCAAAATTGGCGTGTATATATTTCTATATAAAAAAATAGCTTCTTAATATTATACGAGTGTTAAGAAAGAAGACACTTAAAGAATGTAAAAGAATTTGAGAGTGATAAGACAAATGAGTTAAGGGTAATTATTTAGTAAATAAGAATACGTATTAAAAAAGAAGAAATTTTGGCCTGAAAAGATAAATGCATAACTTTTTTATTCCGTCTTTTTTCTGCCTTTATTTTCTTTAGTCCTTATGTTTGAAGGGAACAAATATGAATAAAATATAGATTTTAGCAGGAGAAAGTAAAGGGAATAAAGAACGTATAAATTGAAACGTTAATTGTACAGTTGCTTTTCTCGAAACATTCGAAAGGAAACAGTTGGAAAGTTGCCAGAAGCCAATCAGCAGTTCACGAATTAAATGCAATGGCATTTGGCAGTGAAATATTTTTCTTTAATTTAACAGAATATAAATAAAAAATCTCTCTAAAAAAAATAAATAAAGAATAAGAGTGAAATAATATTTAGACCATAAAATAGCAGAACAAGATCCTGTAAATATTAAATAATTATTGAAGAGAGAAAATGATTTAAATAAACCAATATAAAATGGATTTTATTCTTCTTTGCAACTTGCAATTATAGAGGGTTTCTCAGTTTAATTGAAAAACTTATGAATGAAATATTTTGCATTTTCTGTCACGAAGGAAATTGCTCCACCGAATATTTCATACAATTTGACATTTATTCTATGCTTTCTGCTCCAATACATTTCTTTTTCATACGAAGTTTTGTCGGAATTGTTTCTTCTTAAAGAGATACCACAGTAACGATATTATACAGGATTATACACATACGCCTAATCACGCAGTTTAATATATATATATATATATATATATATATATATATATATATATATATATATATATATATATATATATATATATATATATATATATATATATATATATATATATATATAATATATATATATTTTATGATCGGTTGGACACGATTGGAATTTTGAAGTGAAAAGGACAAAAGAATCGTAAAGGAATTTGAAATTTTATTTTTTTTTATTTAAAAAAAAAAAAAAAAAAATAAAAATAAAAGTTTTAAGACGTTTTGTTTGATAGATTGCACTATTGAATGAAATGTTAAAAGAAGAGAAAAATAGGTTTCAAGACATATTGAACATACATAATTTACTCACATAATTTAGTAATTTCTTAAAATATTATATAATATAATTAAATATTTACTTAAGATGTTAATATTAGTAGAATCTTAATAGTCAATTAATGTTCTTTTATTAAACGAAGAGTTGATTTTTTTGTTTTTTTAATGAAAATTAAATATTTGTTTAATTATTTTATTTCGCAGTATATATTTATTAGAGTAAAAATTTTTTTTTTTTTTTCAGATATTGAAAATTTATTAAATTAAAAAGCTTGAATTCTAATTAAAGGTTTCAGAAACACTTTTAATCAACTATAGTTGGTCATTATCATCATTTCATCATCCGTTTTCTTCCTTTTTTTTCACTCCAGTGTGTGATGATAGATCACGTGACAAATAATTTGCCTTACTAGACAAATTTTAACTCCATGAAAAAGGCTCTGCCCGTGAGTGGTGGCGTTCTGTAAAAATAAAAAAAAATAAAAAAATACTCTTAATGGAATAAATTTAGTCTCACTGTTTATTGCAAGTTGATATCAAGATACATATTTCTTCAGTATATAATTAATTTTAAAATATTTGCAAGGATCGTATTTTAAAAAAAAAAAAAAAAAAAAATAGATAACTAAATATCTGAATTTCGGTTACTTATAATTTAATTGGTGTAAAATTATGTGGGTGAGTTAAAATAATTCTACGAAAGAAAAGAATTTTTCAACTATCCTCTGAGAATTGTACCTTCTCATACCATTGTATGAAGGTTATATATTATATATATATATATATATATATATATATATATATATATATATATATATATATATATATATATATATATATATATATATATATATATATATATATATATATATATTCAATTTCAAATCTGCTATTGAAATCCGAACCCTAACCTCTAAACTGGTAAGACAGAGTTTTACCTATAATGTACCACGACAGTACAAAAAGGAAATTGCATTGAGAAAGCTCATGAAAAACCCTCCATGATGACTAACTCAAATGGACCCCTCCCCCGACTACTCTCGAATGCAGTGTAATAGTTCAATTATTATCATCTTCAACCACAGACAATACGCAAGTAATAAAACCACATAAACGGTGTAGTGAAATTTTTCAATTATAAAATATCCCACCACAGTTTTCAACTGTCGTGATACAAAGGTCATATTAACTTACAGCACTCTTGAAATTGTAAAATTTCACTCTACTGTTTTTGTGATTTTATCATATATATATATATATATATATATATATATATATATATATATATATATATATATATATATATATATATATATATATATATATATATATATATATATATATATATATATATATATATATATATATATAATAATAAGAAACCTACAATTGCAAAATTTAACTACATTGTTTATGTGGTTTTATTACTTATGTATTTTGTCGGGAGGAGGGGTCCTTTGAGTTAGTCATCATGGCAGGTGTTCATGAGCTTTCTTAATGCAATTTCCATTTGTACAGTAGTGGTACAGAGGAAGCACTCTATCTTACCAGCTTAGATAGATAAATGGATAGAAAATCAACGGAAAGGTAATTGATAAACATTAAATAAAGGTAGACAAATGGATTATTATCCAAAAATAGTTAAAAGAATAATAAGCATATTTTCTGTTTAATTAATTAAAGATCAATTACGCAAGAAATTTAAGTGAGAAACGTTCTCGAAAATTAACAAAAGAACTCAATTTTCTTCTTCAAATAAATTCTAGAATTTTAATTTCGTTTTAAAACAAAGACATATTTTTCTCTCTTTTATATATATATAATATATATATATATATATATATATATATATATATATATATATATATATATATATATATATATATATATATAATATATATATATATATATATATATATATATA
>SEYY01020038.1:10000-17500 GCA_009176605.1 Armadillidium nasatum
TTGGCTCCGACTCTTAATCAGACTCCGTCGGATTCAAAATCGCGTGATGCTAATGACGTCATTATATATATATATATATATATATATATATATATATATATATATATATATATATATATATATATATATATATATATATATATATATATATTATATATATATATATATATATATATATATATATATACTGGTCAAAGCCAAGTGGTTGCCATCTGCAGATACGGCTCATACGGATCCTAATTTTGTCTCCGACTCTTTCGGATTCAAAGTCACCTTGTTGATGACGTCAATAATAATAATAATAACAATAATAATAATAATAATAATAATAATAATAATAATAACAATAAACGAATTTTATTTTGGAAACAGTAATTTATATAATTTTTATGTAAGAATGTTGTATAATATGAACTATGATTATATAATTAACAAAGATATTATATTCCAAGTCACAAAGGAAAAATATGCGAAGGAGTGAAAAATTATCCCATAAATTGAAAAATATTACGCTTTTTCGGGAATGACCCAGTTTGTTACCATGGTAACGTGCTGAATTTCAGATTCTAAAGTCATGAATTCGAATTTCGGTCTCGATAGTTTTAGAAGTTGTTTTTCACTCAACGGATTGTGCTAAGAAAAGGAGGGAAAATTTCGAAACCGAGTGATCAAATAAAAAGATGGCGACGAAAGCCACGTGATAAAAAAAATTCAAGATGTCACATCATCACGAAGATGACGAACGGATGACATCATAGTGTCAAGATGATCTTGTGCGGTGACTTCACAGGGTCAGTTGTGTGTGTATGCACATTTGTGTTTGTGGGTGTGAACGTGTATGTACTTGTGAACGTACCCAAGCAACACACGTGCATGACGCCATCACCAACTATGCTTTAACTTCAGTGCCAGCTGTTGTTGGCACTGGCACTCCTCTTGTTCATAGTAGGCTTAGCTTTAGCAAGGGTGAGACGTGATGTTGCTAGAAAAAGCTTGAAAATATTAGGAAATGCTTAAAAAATGATGGAAAAAGCAAGAAATAGGAGAATAAAAGGGTGGAAACCGGAAGTAAAAGCCACAAATGCCACTGAAAAACAGCAAGGAAAAACCCCTGAGCATAGAGCCTTAAACCGGAAGTTTAGTTAATTTCCACCCAATTTCTCTCTATCTAAAAAATAGGCTCTCAGTAAAGAGTGTAGGCCACTTTTCCCTCAGTGCTAGTTGGCACTGTCACTGCAGCCGGATTTTCTACCTAACTCTGTTGGAAATTTTAGTGGGCCTCTGACCTTTCCCACCATAGGTGATATATATATATATATATATATATATATATATATATATATATATATATATATATATATATATATATATATATATATATATATATATATATATATATATATATATATATATATATATAATGTATGTGTGCATGCATGCGTGTGTATGTATGAGAGTGAGAGAGAAGAGAGAGAGATAGAGAGAGAGAGATCTAATAATGAAAAGGATTTGCATTTCAGCCTAGTTTGGAATTTGTATTGAATATTAATTAGACTCGGTTGAGAATCGTATTGTAATCAAAGTAATACAAGACAGTATGTAAGCATAAGCAGAATCTGACCAATATATATATATATATATATATATATATATATATATATATATATATATATATATATATATATATATATATATATATATATATATATATATATATATATATATATATATATATATATATATATATATATATATATATATTAGGATGGAGCATACCAAAATTTTTACCGATACCGATACCGATACCGATACCTAAAAATTACCAATACCGATACCGATACCGGTATCGGTATCGGAAAATATGCCGATTTTGCCGATACTACTACCGATACCGATACCGATACTTACTCATAAAAATTTTGCCGATAACCGATACCGATACTGAAAAGGCCGATACCGATACCGATACCGATACCGGTATCGAAAATATGCCGATACTTGCCGATACCGATACCGATACTTCACTCCATCCTAATATATATATATATATATATATATATATATATATATATATATATATATATATATATATATATATATATATATATAATATATATATATATATATATATATATATATATATATATATATATATATACGATGGATTTTTTGTTTCAAAATTTTAATTACCTGTCGAAATAATATGTACTGTATTTTTGTTCAGAGTTTTAATAAATATCATAATCATATACTTTTGCTAGGATATATATATATATATATATATATATATATATATATATATATATATATATATATATATATATATATATATATATATATATATATATATATATATATATATATATATATATGGAGGGGGGAGTAGCGCTCCCAAGGCTATGAGATTACCCCCCATTGGGTATATGGGATGTTTAGAGTTCTCGTCTCATGCTTGCTGGTGCCCAGTTTTAAGCTCCTTTTCAAACTCATCTCCACATCCTTCTACACGGAGTAGGCTCTCCTTTCATACATAAAAATCACTGTTTCCGGAACACACACATTCTATTAAAAAAAAATAAAAATAATTATGACGTCGTCAGCATCTGCCTCGGAGAATCCTAGAGGGACGAATTCCAAAGATAGCCCCTCATCCACCCTTTCCCCCATCAACCACTTGGGAGTTGGTGTCCTCTGGTGGTGGGGTTGGTGCCACCATGAAAATAAATCCGGCTGTTCCGCATGCACTGTCTGTTTTTTTTTCATTAATTTCTGTAACATTCGCGGTCTTTCATCCAATTTCCACTTTGTTGAATGTTACCTCCCTTCTTCTAGACCTCACCTCTTATTTTTGACCGAAACGCAGATGTTTGAGCGTTCAGATAGCAAGCGTTTTCTACTTCCTCCTACTGTCTCTATCCTCAATTTTCAGTCAAAGGCGGTTGTTGCGCATATATGTGCAATGATGTTTTTAGTTCTCCTGTCTCTAATTTGGAGTCTTCCGAATTTTCAACCTTATGGCTTAGGCTCACTCTAATCTAAATTTATCTACTGACTATCCTAAATTCTTCGACTATTTAAACTCCAAAATAGAGCACTTTCTCTCTTCTCCTTTCTCTGAAATCATCATATTAGGTGATTTCAATGCTCACCACCGCCAATGGCTTTCTTCTAGTTTTCATGATACAGCTGGTGAACGTGTCTTCTATTTCGCTATCCAAAATGACCTTGAGCAGTTGGTGGAGCTCTCTACTCGTATCCCTGATTGTCTTGGAGATGAATCCAACATTCTAGACCTTTTTTTAATCTTCTAATTCTTCTCCTTATACTGTAAAATTCTATCCATCTCTGAGTTCCTTCGATCACCTTCTTATCTCTGTATCCTCTTCTATTTTTTCAAGTCTTCCGCAAGAAAGATCCCCCTCATTGCGGTCGTACCTTTCGGTGAGTCTTTTGCTGTCGCGCTGGACATATTGTTAGCCTTCGATAGAGTCTGGCACAAAGCTTTGATTTCTAAGCTTCCCTCTTTCGGTATATAGCAAACTGTAGTAGACGTCCACCGTTCTTCCTTTAATTATAATAATAATGGTGTTCCTCAGGGTTCTGTCCTATCCCCAACACTTTTTATACTTTTCATTAATGACCTTTTCTCTACTATTTCATCTCCTATCCACTCCTATGCCGATGACTTCACTCTTCATTACTCCTTTTATTTCTAAAGCCGTTCCACCCAACAGCAGTTTATAGACTTGAGAAGGGTAGCCTTGGAGCAACTAACCTCTGATCTTTTACTTATTTCTAATTGAAGCAGAGAAATCATGGTTCCTCAATCTCTCCACTCGATACAATCTTCCACACAACTATGATATCTTCTTCGAAAATACACAACTCCAACCTTCATCTGTTCTAAATATTCCCGGTGTATCTTTATCTCGTAATCTTTCTTGGAAAGATCACATTACTTCTCTTTCTAAACAAGCTTCTAAGAGGTTGGTTGTTCTGGGGCGCTTTTGTAATTTCTTCACGCCACCCCAGCTGCTTGCTCTCTATAGGAGCGTTGTTCGCCCTTGTATGGAGTATGATTCCCACATCTGGGGTAGTTCCACTCATACAACTCTCCTTGAGAAGATGGATTCTAGGGCTTTTTCGTATCATAAGCGCTCCCTCTTTTTCTAACTCTCTCCAATCTCTTTCTGCCTGTCGAATTGTTACGTCACTTTCTCTTTACTATCGCTATTACAACGGACACTGCTCTTCAGAACTCTCTCGTCACATACCCCCTCCATTGAGAAGAGCTCGTGTTACAGGCCTCTCTACACAGTCTCATCCTTTCTCTGTCCAACTCTCCGACTCCAAATATAACCGCTATGCTTATTCTTACCTATGATCAACTGATAAAGTCTGGAACACACTTCCTTTATCCTGTTTTCCCACCTTCTTTTATTTTGTACACTTTCATACTCCGTGTATCTGGACATGTTGGCCTCTAATGACCATGATAGGACTTTTCCAACTCCTGTTTAAATTGGTATGCCTCCAGTCTTTACCCACCGGAGGAGATATTTATATATATATATATATATATATATATATATATATATATATATATATATATATATATATATATATATATATATATATATATATATATATATATATATATATATATATATATATATATATATATATATATATATATATATATATATATGTATAACTTTTTTACTTTTATTTATATTTATATATATATATAATATATAATATATATATATATATATATATATATATATATATATATATATATATATATATATATATATATATATATATATATATATATATATATATATATATATATATATATATAGCTGTTAATCAACATTTGGTTACAGACGTCCCATTAATCGTTAATTTCTTTTACACGAATATAAATGTATTATTTTTTATTTTTTTTTTTTGTATTTGCTTTAAGCAATTCATCACTCCCTTTTCGGCGAAGAATGTTTAACTGAACTAGATAATAAAATGAAAAAAAATTGAAGAAAAAATCACAAAATAGAAAGTAATTTAAATTGTGTGTTTTCATTCGCACAAATAGGCACACACGTACATCAATCACTCAAACACATAAACAAACAAACAAGCAGCAAGTGCCATTAGTGAAAGATTTTTCAAGGAAATTTTTATTTCTTTAGGTTTTGTAAAACAAATGAAAGGCAAAATAAATGAAGTGTTAACATTAAATTTATTGCAACCAACTTGTTGGTCGTACTTCTTTGATTATTACCCTTAAAATTATTACTTCTTCCGAGAATGAGACCCTGGAGTGCTGTTTCTTGGACACGGCGCAGAATTTTCTATTTGCTTTTCCGTGTGACTTAATTAAACTCATAAACTATTGTTTAACACTGACAGATTTCGTACCCGATGCAGGAATGAGGCTTTAACAAATAACCTTCGTCTACAAACTAAAGGTCTCTGAAAAATTTATTTTCTGTCTCTGTTGAAATTTCAGTAACTCTCTTCCAACTTTTTCTGATCCTTTAAAACAATGTAAACTCTAACCTTGCTCTCTTACTCTGTGTTATATAACTAAACTATTAGTTCAAACTCTTCTAGTAAGATGATTCATGTAATTCTCCCTCCCTCCAACTCATTTAAGTCTTACATTGTAATTTCTTCCGAAAACTTATTTTCTGATATCTGCATTAAGTTGATGCTATGAAGTCGTATGACCTGGACAGTATGCCTCTGATTCTCAAAACTTGCACATTTGAGGTTGAACCATGATTTGATAAACCGGTTTCGTCTCTGCCTGTCAACTCTTCCATTCCACCCTACTAAAAGCATGTGTTCATTACTTTATGCCGATAAAATTTTCAACTCTCAATCTTCTATATATTTTATATTACCCTAAGCTGTTTTTTCATTAATTTTAAAACATATTCTATAACAAATAATTTTGAAACATTTATTCTTCCAACTTACCTCAAATCATCAGCATAGTTTCAGCTTGGAACTAGAAAATATTTTTTTCTTTTTTCTCTAACGTTTGGTTTTCTGTCACATATCATTTTTCCAGTGAATATATTGCAGCCGTGTTAAATATGTCTAGAATGTCTCATAGTCTAGCAAAAAACAGTTTTGATTTTCAAATTTCCACTATCCGCATCTATTTTTCTTTCCTTAGCGCTATCTTTATATTTCCCTTTTTATTTGCTAACTTGGAAAAGTTTTAAACTACCGTGGTTTATCTTTTAAATCTATTAATAATTGCGTTTCTGAGTTATGCAATATTTCCCACTTCCTCTCTACTTTCATTAATGACATTTCAACGGGATATTCCTTTAAAAGACCACAGACTGTATGTAATTAAAGTTACTTTAAAGAAGGGAAGAGTCCAAGGATCTTTTTTGAGAAGTTTACTTTGTGGTATGATATTGCGCTTCCTTGTATTAGGTCACTTAGGTCAATTAACTACCCTCATGCCTATGATATTTGCCAACACTTACCATTTCACTTGCGCTCTTCTGTTATATATAAATATACTGTAGTGTCTGTAACAACACCTATGTTGGAAATACCCAGCCCCTGCTCTCTTTTAGGACTGAGAACACATAGGTAAGCTCAGCTAGAATTGGAAATCTTTTCACCTCGCCTAATCTCTCCAGCAGTAGAAACTATATTCATATTACAGATCACACTATAGACCCTAATCGTTTCTCCATTACCACTTCAAACAACTACTGAACCTATAAATCTTAGGATTCAAATACATCTTCAGTCTCAAATCTCCTTTCAGCAACGATAGCGGCTCTTTTCAGCAATATGTTTTAATCTGGTTTTCCTTCAATGTTGTTTTACAAAGTGCATTTCCTCATCAAATTATTATTAATTTATTCTTCACCAACAATTAATGAGCCATCGCTACTCATTTGTATTACGAAATTTTTAAAGAAATATTCATAACTTGAAAATGGGAAATAGAAATATCTCGAAACGTTGATGAAAATAATTTTTTGAAATTTAAGAAAACTAATTTATTTTATTTAAGAATTTATTTTTTTCTCCAGCATATTTCAAGCATTTGTTATGCGTTTATTAAGATAACCAAATTTCCCTAAAAATAGAATTTTACATTTATATATATATATATATATATATATATATATATATATATATATATATATATATATATATATATATATATATATATATATATATATATATATATATATATATATATATATATATATATATATATATGACTAAGGTCTTTCTTAGAAAATTGAATTTCTAAATCTTTCTATTTATTTTTCAGACAATTTTTTTTTCGCTCATTTTATTTCCAGTGTAAAAAGATAAAACTATTTACTTTAGATTGAATGACACAGTATATCTACAAATTCTCACCATATTATATATATATATATATATATATATATATATATATATATATATATATATATATATATATATATATATATATATATATATATATAT
>SEYY01020038.1:22500-40000 GCA_009176605.1 Armadillidium nasatum
ACCGTAAACATGATTTAAATACCTGAATATTATTAATTTTAATACAGGAGTAATTGTTCTGAAATACCTTTGTACTTATGCGAGAAATGTTATGTATTTGTATTAAAATACTCACTCTAAGCGATTAACTTGTTGATACCGATTTGTCATTTAAGCATTTTGATGAATTATCTGGTCATTAAATATAAAACTGGCACATTTTTGTTTAAATAGGAAAGTTTAATGTATTTTTTATTTTTATGCATACCAGATCGAAAAGATCGCAGGCTGAAAATAAAAATAAAGTAAATGATAAAATTGCCATTTATTGTTTGAGAGTACAAAGACTTCTGAGGAACATTTCATTTTACCAACTCACAATTATAATACTGTTCATTTTATTCAGTATTTTATTCAGTTATAAACTTCTCCACCCATATCGTTTAGTTATGACTTTTCAGTCTCTCTACCAATAAGAACCTATCAAATGCTACACTGAAAACTAAATAAATCGTATAAATTGGCTTCCACTTGGCAATATCAGTAATGTACACTTACTTACAAATTAAATATATTTTTATTTAATTATATATATATATATATAATAATATATATATATATATATATATATATATATATAGATATATAAAACACTATAACCGTGTAAAATTGTAGACAGTAAAACACCCCACAGGAAATAAAAACAGAAAATAAAATTGGAGCAAGGCTTTCGAAGGGATAGCCACCCTTCCTCTTTCAGGCTCTAGTTAAACTAGAGCCTGAAAGAGGAAGGGTGGCTATCCCTTCGAAAGCCTTGCTCCAATTTTATTTTTCTGTTTTTATTTCCTGTGGGGTGTTTTACTGTCTATATATATATATATATATATATATATATATATATATATATATATATATATATATATATATATTATATATATATATATATATATATATATATATATATAATATATATAAATATATTAAATGTAAAATAAATGATTAGTGGGAGATATATTATAACCTTAGAATTAATAAATATATAATGAAAAGAAATAAAAATGAATGTAGAAATCGGATCTAGATGTAGAAATTTATTTCAAAAAAATTTGTTGTTTTTAATTTTGTTTTGCATGATTCACAATGTTGACAATAATTTCAGCAATGTATTGAAAGTATAATTATTATTATTATTATTATTATTATTATATAAATTGGCGATTTTTCATTGCAACAGAAAATGAATCTCGCAAATTTAAAGAAATTTATTACATCAAATAAAAACTGATATTAAAGATCATTATAAAAGATAATAATGAAACTGAAAATTTATCTCAATACGACAATTGAAAGATTATAAAATATTAGATAGAACCGAAACGAGAATTAAGAAGGGTCAATCATTGAAGAGAGAAATAATTAAAACTCTAAAAATACGTTTTTTTTTTTTCAATAATACAAATACATTGGTTTTAAGGAGAATAAATATAATAAAAATAAACCATGAAATTGATTCGAGGCTTTATTTTTATTAATCAAGTTTGAAATCTGAAACAATAACAAAAATTAGAAGAAAATAAGATAAATAAGAAGGAGACCTCGAAAGACTAACTAAAGAATAGGAAAAAAAAGTTTAAGAAGAGAAGAAACACAAGAACTCTTAATGAGGATTATTGGAACTCTACAAGAGAGTTTAAATAAAGATTAAGAAAGATTGAAAACTCAACAACGGAGTAAAGAGGACAAGTAACAAGAACTCTTAAGGAAGGTTATTGAGGATTCGGAAAAGCATTTAGTAGAGTATGAGAGTTCTTTTTTTTTCTTTAATTCTAAATATAAAAACACTTTGGACGTAATTAAAAGGAATTAAAAGAACTTTGGGAATTGTCATTGCTATTATTAACCAGTACGTCTTGTGACAATATTCGAGTATATATATATATATATATATATATATATATATATATATATATATATATATATATATATATATATATATATATATATATATATATATATATATATATATATATATATATATATGTGTGTGTGTGTGCGCGTGTGCGTATGCGTGTGTGTGTGTGTGTGTGTACACACTTTGGTTGGTAAAGACCAGGGGTCTGCTGAATTTCACAAGATTTTTGGGAAAGTCATAAGGAAAACCTAATTAAAAACTGGCAAGTCCCGATACAAGGAGTTTGAAAGTGTGCAAGTTGAAGAAAGTTGGGAAAATAGATAACGGTTCAGACTTTTACCATTGGAATACATTTTATCTTGTTGTAAGAGAATTCGTCAGAAAAAGTAAGAGACTATTTTGAAAGACGTATTGCACAACTCCTTCCCAGTGTAAGAAGTGTGCGACAGAAGAGCTCATAAAAGCATTGTCCTTTGTAATAGTTATTATAGAGAAAATGACGCAACAACTCGTCGGACAGGTAGAAGATGGAGAAGGTTACTGAAAGTTGAACAGTTTATATTGTGAAAAGTCATAGACTTACTCTTTTTTTAAAGAAAGCTGTGTGAATGAAACCACCCCAGATGTGTGAGTTATACTTGTACAATGGAGAACTACATTCAAAGAAAGAAGGGGTAACGTAAAGAAAATTAAGGACAGACGAAAGTTTGAGTTGTGTTTTCGAAGTTTTTGAGGCACTGAAGAGAAGCATTCTTCTTTTGTCCCTATTAGAGATATGAGAAAGATCAGAGATCATTTCTCCCAAGGTAACCCTCCTAACATTGTACGTCGAAATAAAAACTTCAGAATGACTAGAAATCTAAAACAAATTAAATCTTTTATAAGCAAACACCCACGCAGAAGCACTATATATATATATATATATATATATATATATATATATATATATATATATATATATATATATATATATATATATATATATATATATATATATATATATATATATATATATATATAATATTTTTAAAATAAAATATATAAAGGCTTGAATCAAATTGTAACTATCAAACTATATATATATATATATATATATATATATATATATATATATATATATATATATATATATATATATATATATATATATATATATATATATATATATATATATATATATAGAAAAATTTTTAGCTTATAAAAAGAGAATAAATGATAGTCAGTGTAAGAAGCTAAGTTATTAATTACCTTATAGACGGCATTTTTACTTTCATATTTTAAATCAATCACAATCAAAGTTTAATAGACGTCCATAATTTTCTATAATTAAATTTAAAAATTAAATTAAAAGAAGGAATAGTCGTCATGTCGGAGCAGGAAACTAAATTTGTGTTTAAAAGCTTTCATCCGGAAACCGATATTAGAAACAATTAAAAATTTGACTATAAAACGCTAATTTAATTACAGTCTAGGCGGGCCGAGGCGGGCCGAGGGCTTCATTTAGCGGCAGAGGAATGACTATCATGAAATTTGCTAAAAAAAGTTAGATGTAATATATATATATATATATATATATATATATATATATATATATATATATATATATATATATATATATATATATATATATATATATATATATATATATATATATATATATATATATATATATATAATATGGTTTCTCGTCTTCGCACTCTTTATGGTATTTTGCTAAAGATATAGACTCTAAACTTTGCTTCTTCCTATTTACATACTCTTGAATATTTTGACTGCACAACTACCGCTTTGCCTCCTATAAAGTTGAACTCTGCTCAAACCTTTGCCTATAATATTACCTTAGAGGATTCTTGAATTATTCCTCCTCCTTCAACCCCTTCTAACTCATTTATGTCTACCACTGTAATTCTTTTAAAATTATTTCTGCTCTCTCTGAATTCAACACTAAGAAAGCGTACGATCCAGATAGTATCCTTCCTGTGGTTCTCAATACTTTTGCTTCTGTGCTTTCTCACCGTGCCTTGGTAAACTATTTCGTTTCTGTCTCTCCACTTCTATCTTCCCTTCTTGCTGGAAACGTGCGCACATTCAACCTTTACCGAAAAAGGGGTAACCTGCTTAACTCTCAAACTATCGTTTTATTTTTTTAACCTCCTTTCTATTTCTAAAAGTTTTCTAATTTGTTCTTATAGGAATACTTGGAAACATGTCAATTTTACTAACCTTATCCATGGTCGTCTGTATGACTTTCGGAAGGAACGCTCTAATGGTGATCTTGTTTCTCTTCTCTCTCTGACTCTTGATCTTCTTTTCTACGGCATTACAATGAATCTTTTGCTGTGGCGATAGACATATCGAAAGCTTTCGATAGAGTCTAACACAATACTTTGATTTCATAACATTCTTCTTTCGGTATCTACCCACACTGATTTTCCTTTCCGGTCGTTCCATAGCTTTCTTTTATAGACGGCTGTCGTTCATCTTTTAAACCTGTTGCTAGTGGTGTTTCTCAAGGATCTGTTTTATGCCAAACTCTTCTACTTTTTATTAATGATCTTTTCTCTGTTACTTTATCACCTTTTACTCCTATAGAAACGACTCCACCCTTCATTACTCGTTTTGTTTTGAAAGACACTTCCACCCAACAGCAATCAATTGTCGCTAGGAGGGTTAGCTCTGGAGCAACTAACCTCAGATCTTACATTTCAATTTGAGCAGAGAAAAAATGGCTGTTTTTAACATCTCAAAAACTTATTTCCATCATCTATCTTCTCTTAATAATATTCCACACAACTATGACATCTTCAGTGAACCTACTCGTGAATCTTTCTTCAAAAATCACTTTATTTCTCCTTCTAAACAAGCTTATGAGGTTAGGTGTTCAGGGACGCCTTCGAAATTTCTTCACGCTACTCTTCTTTCCTTCTTTTATAGGGGTGTTTTTACCCCTGTATGGAGTACGCCTCACATATCTGGGGTGGATCCACTCACACAGCTCTCCATGAAAAGGAAGGCTTTTCTTCTTATCAATTATTTTACTCTTACAAACTCTCTCTGGTCTCTTTCTTGCCTGTCGAGCTGTTGCATCATTCTCTCTATGCTATCGCTATTACAACAAACACTGCTCTTCTGAACTCTCTAATAGTATATACCTTCTCTTTTACAATGTGAAGGGCTCGTGTGACACACTTATCAATACAGTAAGTTTTAACCTTTCATTATTCAATTCTCCGACCCCAGACTTAACCGCTATTCTGTCTTTCATGTACTATACTGGCAAAGTCTGGAATACACTCCTTTTATATACTTTCCCCAATTCTGGTCCCACTAGAGGATATATATATATATATATATATATATATATATATATATATATATATATATATATATATATATATATATATATATATATATATATATATATATATATATATATAGTCTCTAGTGGAGAAAGGAAAATGTTTTCATGGAAATCTACAAATCAGTTAAGGACCTACATCTACATGAGCCCATTCGGTACACGGCATGTGTTCAAATCACAAGAAGTTGAGAAAACAGAAGTTTGTATTCCAGATTTTATCAAAAGATTACATGGAAGAACGAGCAAGAAAGTTTGAGATCAAAGAGGTGGATAGAGATAGATGAGACAGTTTATATAGACAAGTTGCATGAATTCTCTTGAGTGGGTGAGGTATGAATTTCGGAGGAGTAACGTCTGTTGTAATAGCGATCGCATAAGAAATAACTATGCAACAGTCTGAGGACTATAAATATATTAGAGAAGCACTTAGATCAGGAGAGCTGATTAAGGCAAAAATCACTAGACTACTTTATTTCAACACTGACTGTATTATTAAAACCAGGTTGGTATGTGATTCATTCTCCCCTATAGAGAATAAGGAATTAGGGTTTTATGAAGGAATTTGAGGAAATAAAACAAGAATATGATGTCGATCGTAGTAATCCGAAAGAACGAAAGTTTTATAATTTAAAGATAAAGATGCAAAATTTAATAAAAAAGAATATTTAATATTTTGTTTGTTCATATTAAAAACGATCAGGAATATGGAGAAGGAACTGCACGCTCTTCGTGGATAGAAAAAAATAGGAGATTTTACTAGTTGTATCTTGAAAATTAGAGGGAAATCATTGGAGGTCGTTGATCTTTGAGTTATCAAAAGTATGATATTAGAAGAATGAGAAGACTAGAGTTTAAGTAATTGATGAATTTATGATATTCAGATGATTTTGAAGACATAAATTCAGAACATATTAATTTTGTCATAGAATGGTAAGAGAGAGTAAACCGTACTGTAGAAATTTCAGATGATTCCAAATCAGGAATAAGAAAATATACAACGGCATTTTTTTCTCACATAAACAAAAAAATAGAAAGGAACAGATTAGAGTCTGCTATAGGAGCTCTCAAACATTTGTGTTTTGATTAAAAATAAGATGTTAAGTCAGGTGATGTTCAAGAAAAGGGAAATTGAAATAAAGATCGTGAATTTTTTAGAATTAAGGAAGAAAGAAAACAGTGTAAAAGAACATTCGAGCAATTCTTTGGCTCTCTAGCCCCTCTTCCCTTGGTTGCCATCTCTAAGGAAATGGGGGGATGATGATGGATAAAGTGTCATTTTTGAATGACGTCCTTCTTGACTTATCCGAATCTATGTTTGCCTGAATCGTTTTTGAAAGGTGAATGAATGTGTGACTGCTGTGTAGTAATAGTTGATGTGGTGTGTGAAGAATAGACAATACTATAGATAATCCTGTGCAGAAAGGATATGTCTGAATAAGAAGCTTAAGGAACGAGCTCTTTACAAATGGAGTACAGCTGGAGGTTCGATTAACCCAACACTTCATATGCATAATACGAGTAATTTCACAAGTTATAGTATAAATATATATATATATATATATATATATATATATATATATATATATATATATATATATATATATATATATATATATATATATATATATATATATATATATATATATATATATATATATATATATATAATATATCGGTATCGGCAAAAATTTGTATAGGAGTAAAGTATCGGTAAATTGTATGGTATCGGTAGTAGTATCGGCAAGTATCGGCATATTTTCAAGGTATCGGTATCGGCTGGAATTTTTAGGTATCGGTATCGGTAAAAATTTGGTATCGCTCCATCCCTATATATATATATATATATATATATATATATATATATATATATATATATATATATATATATATATATATATATATATATATATATATATATATATATATATATATATATATATATATTATATATTTATTTATTTATTTATTTTACACATCACCACCGTTCACGGGCAAAGTCCTATTCAAGGAGGGGTGCTAGAACAATAGAAGAGATAAAAACAACCCACAACCCACACCTAACGCAAATTTCGCAGGTGAGCACAGACGTGGGTCTTAAAGGAATGGAGATTAAATTCAACAGCAGCAAACACAGAAGATGGGAGAAAAATATATATATATATATATATATATATATATATATATATATATATATATATATATATATATATATATATATATATATATATATATATATATATATATATATATATATATATATATATATATATATATATACAGAGTATAATTGCATTTCATGTGTTTTATTCTTATTTGGAATGTTTCGAAAATTGGTCTGAATAAATTTTTAAAATAAACAAAAAGAGAGAGAATCAAAATTGAATTTCCCTCTTGTATCGAAAACGAACGAATGGCAAATCAATGGCTTTCCACAGTGTCTATCAATCATTTGGCATTTGATTATTGGCATTTTATTGCCATCCTTATAATATCACGTAAGGTGTATAAAATAATAGATTTTACTATTATATTTATATATATATATATATATATATATATATATATATATATATATATATATATATATATATATATATATATATATATATATATATATATATATATATATATATATATATATATATATATATATATATATATATATATATATATATATATGCTTTTAGGAGGACGTTGCCGTTGCAACATTTCTCCTAGGACCTCTTTCGGTGGCTGCTCTGTGATGGTGTGGGTTGTTGTAAAGTTTGGGGAGTCTGCTTATACTGGATAGGGAGACTTTAACAGTCGGAAAAGATATGTGAATGATATCCTTCATAAATATTCAGCGCCTTTTCCCGCCTTTCATTTGTGACTCATTCGTATAACTCTATAGCAATATTAGATCGCATACTTATGAGGTCGTCCACCAGTACTTCGAAGAGGCGGGAATCGACCTCCTTCCCGTACCTGATAAGAATCTATAACTCCGAACTTGAATTCTTTAGAATATATTTGGGATATGTAAGGAAAGTGCGTCAGTTTAGACACATTCTCCATCAACATGCACCAAGTTGATTAGTTGACGTGTGTATTAACGTAGGAGTGGGACAACACCCAGCAAGACCCCATCAACAGGATCGTTACATAAATTCCGGATTGTTAGGAGGAAGTACAGAGGGTCCAGAGGAGACAATATCCACTTTTAATTAAGGTGTTTTGTTACTTTCTGTTTTATTTCTTGTAGCTTGTTAATGTTATATTTCACCGTTAATTTTCCATCTCTATGGTTTTCTTCAAAATTTTATTCCTCCCAAATTTTCCCAACTTTGCTAGACACACATCATATAGGTAAATAATTCTCAACAATAAATAACGACAAAACGTTACTCGTTGTGGTTTTATTTTTGCAGCAAAACAAATTTTTAAGTGCCACTGTTACAGATATTTATCTGGAATACAAGACATTATGGCACATGTTAAACAAACTAGGCAAAACAGATGACACTATTAAATTTTTTTTTAAGTGACATTAAGGTAGTGCTACTTATATTAACATAAATTTTTTTTCCAACTTAGGCTTGCATGGAAGAGCTTTAAAAGCATTTTACGATTTGTTTTCAATAATTCGTCAAAGGTTTGACATTGTTTCTCCTACGTTTTTGGAGTGTGCCCTCTTTTTTTCAAAGGCCCAAATAACAGGTCATCCCACATCATATATATATATATATATATATATATATATATATATATATATATATATATATATATATATATATATATATATATATATATATATATATATATTATATAGATAGTTTCTTTCTCTCAGTAAACCTTAATCTAATTAGAAAGATTAGAAGCCATTACTAAGGGTTTTCACATACTCGTTTAATAAATACATTGTGAACGTTTTAAACCTTATCTCCGGTCCGTCTTCAGCACAAATTAATTTTTCGAATTTCTATTTTAAAATAAAATAAAATATAAATTCCTTAACTATATATAAATAATTTAAAATAATAATAATTACAATAAAATAATAAAAAATAAAGTAATAATATTGATTTTAAAATAACATAAATAAATACCAAGACCAAGAAGGGAAGACGAATGTTGAAAGAAAGAGAAATTAGAAGAAGAAAATTGGTGGGTATGTCCATTATTTCACAATTCATGGGAATGACTGGTTACCCTGTGCCCGTGTGTTGTTGGGGGAAATCCTTTGAGTTTATCTCTCCCTTCGCGATTTCTTTTGTACTGTCGTGGTACAGAGGTAGCACTCTGTTTTATCAGCTTAAGGGTCAGGGTTCGAATCCCCATATATATATATATATATATATATATATATATATATATATATATATATATATATATATATATATATATATATATATATATATATATATATATATATATATATATATCGTCAAGAATTTTAATATTAGGTATATAAATTTAAATCTTGTGAGAATGAAGAAAATTAGTTTTCACGCAGAAGACAACATTAATATATATTACAAGAACGTTCCGAAATAATACCTAATAAGTTTTGTAGACAGTTTAAAAGGCCGAAAGAGTCTCGCAATCCAATGCTATCGTAAATTTATTCGTTAAATGCGCTCCTTTTATTTCTTTATCTTTATATATTTTCACTCACTATTTTTTTTGTTTATATATATATATATATATATATATATATATATATATATATATATATATATATATATATATATATATATATATATATATATATATATATATATATATATATATATATATATATATATATTATATATATTATTATTTCTTATTTTTATTGTGGATGTTTTCTTTTATGAGAATTCTTGGAACGTAAGCCTCATCATGCCTCAGGCGAGTGTTTGTTCCCTATTTTCTTCTCAACTCTTATGTTGATTGTAACTTACTACCATTCTTAATGCAACCACTTTTTTTTTCCTACCATCTTGATTATTTCTAAGGTAGGAACCTGTATAGAAGGTATTCTTTTTAGATGTTTTGTGAAGACTTCTTATTTACGGCACGGTTGTTACTTCTGCAATTATTAATAATAAATATTGTGATTCTTACCTGTTTCAAAACACCAGACCAGTATATATATTTTTAATCTGTTCCGCAAATTACACGCAATAATAATAATAATAATAATAATAATAATAATAATAATAATAATAATAATAATAATAACAATAAAATAACAATAAAAAAAAAAAAAAATAATAATAATAACAATAATAAAAATAATTATACGCAATTATATAGTTCAAAGTTCCTTCCATCCTTTAATTAATGATTTACTTTATTTACTTATTTATCTGAAGAACAATGGAAGAACAAAGTTAAAGAAATTTATTCAATGCAAAGAAAAAAGGTTTTATTTTCACATCATCAATCATTAATGAAAGATTATTTTCTTTTAATTATCAACTCATTGGATCATATGATAGCTTTGAGTTAAAAAAAATAATATATATATATATATATATATATATATATATATATATATATATATATATATATATATATATATATATATATATATATATATATATATATATATATATATATATATATATTGTGTGTGTGTGTGTATATATATATATATATTATATATATATATATAATATATATATATATATATATAATAAATTTTTTTTAATTAATTAATGGATAAATTAAATAAAATAAAATATAATTATTCATATTTATAATAATAATAATAATAATAATAATAATAATAATAATAATAATAATAATATAATTATTCATATTATTAATAATAATAATATAATAATAATAAATCAAAATACGATGCAAATTTCACATTAATTAATTTTTGTACTTGTCTAAAATAAAGAAAAATAAAAGTAATTATATTTAATTAATTTAAAAATTGGGCTGCGAAAGTTAAAAGAATTAAACTAATTATCGAAAATGGAACTGCAGCTAAATCATTAATTTCAGAACAACCTTATATATATATATATATATATATATATATATATATATATATATATATATATATATATATATATATATATATATATATATATATATATATATATATATATATATATATATATATATATATATATATATATATATATATATATATATATATATATATATATATATATATATATATATATATATATATATATATATATATATATTATATTTATTTTTTATATATATTTATATATATATATATATATATATATATATATATATATATATATATATATATATATATATATATATATATATATATATATATATATATATATATATATATATATATTTCTCAGAAGAGACCAGAAGCCTACATGAAACCTACCAGAGTTGTGGAAATCCGTAATATAAATTGGAGAAATTAAAGAAAGTGATGCAGACTTTATCAGAAGAATTAATATAAGAGTGAGCATAGCGGTTACGCCTGGGGTTAGAGAGTTGAACAGTGTAAAGTTTGCCTAGATTAACGAGTTGCAGGAGCTCTATTCATTATAAGAGATATGAGATTAAAAAGTTATCATAAAGAAATTTTTTTTCCAAATCTTCCTTCAAGGGTTAGATTAGTTAACTTTAAAGAGAACAAAAATTAAATTTGTAGGACCTAGTTTACAGGGTTGAGAAGAGTCTCCCTTTTTCGACACATTTTGAATAAGCTCACGATTCCAGTAGGAAAGAAATGCAAAATTGACAAGCTGAAATGAATCAGTTTGCCTTATCAGTGTGAAATACACCTTCTTTATTTTAAGCCCAGAAAAAAAGGCAAATAAATCTATAGAAGAAATTACAATGTTAAGCCTAAATGAGTTAAGATTGAAGTAAAGAAAGTGAAATAGGTTCTCAATCATTTAAAGTTGAATTTGAGCAAAGTCTTCAGCAACAATTGAAAGTCAGAAGAGAAAAAGAAAATAAGTAAATAAAAAGTTGACATCATAAGGAAAGTGCTGGAACAATATTGAAGAAACAAACTGGGAAGGATATTTCATTTTTTACCAAGAAAATGACATAATATCACTGAGAATAACTTTTGCACTTTTCTGGAGATGGAATATGCATATGGAATCATATGCATTTGGAGTATGAAAATTGCTATTTGGAGTGTGCTATAATACACGAGCACACAGATTAAACCGCTATTGAGAGTTTTAGGGAAGGAAATTGAAATGTGCTCCTCCATACCGTAAATAATCACCTCATTTAAGCTTTCAACGCATTCTAATGAATTCCTTTCGAAGCTGTAATCGAGAAAAGGAAAATGAAAGAAATACTAATGCAAGTCCGAACAGTTAACAGCCGCAAAGTGCCATATATATATATATATATATATATATATATATATATATATATATATATATATATATATATATATATATATATATATATATATATATATATATATATATATATATATATATATATATATATATATATATATATATATATATATATATATATATATATATATATATATATATATATATATATATATATATATATATATATATATATATATATATATATATATATATATATATATATATATATATATATATATATATATAGTGATGGGAGACGAGGAAAAATTTGGTATGCGAAATGGGTCCTCACTTTTCAAAATGTAAATAAAATAAATGAAATACAAATAAATAAATTTTTATGAAACCTGATTCTTTATATAGTTTAAAGATTTGAAAAAACTAAATTAAATCCACAAAATGAATTCTAAACCAATTTATTTTCAGTAATCTCAGAAAAGGTCTCGTGCTACTCTATTAGACTAATAACCGAAGACATAACTTATGACAATAGAAGTACACTTAATGAACCACGATGTTAAGATTTTAAAATATCAGAAATTAATAAACCATGTAAAAACTGGTCACAAGATGGCAATCAAACCCAAGATATTACATCGCAATTGAAAGATAATCCCAAAGCGAAGTGAAGGATTCATTTGTAATTATGTGAACAACTGCACCTGCGGCACTTAGTAATGCAGAAGTAACCTCTAAATTCTGACTGCAAATTGGCTCGGTTTTAATAAGCATTAGAAGGGGGAAAATCTCCATAAGAACAGCCACCGTAATAATAATAATAATAATAATAATAATAATAATAATAATAATAATAATAACAATAATAATGATAATTATAAAAATAACTTAATAATAATAATATATATATAATAATAATACTGATAACAATGATAATTAATAATAATGAAATTATTATTATTATTATTATTATTATTATTATTATTATTATTATTATTATTATTATTTATTTGTGCATTATCTTCCGAATGCATAGTTTTCAAAAACACTTCCTGAATAACTCTCGTTTTTTGGTCTTCAAATATATTATTTTTTTTGATATCACGTCCTTTTTTATTAATCAGAAATAGTTCATTAAATGTTTTGTAAGAGTTTAGCCATTAAAAATTTAATAATTAATTAAAATCTATTAAATTTTTAATGTTTCCAGGATATGGGACTAGGACCCATTCTTACATGTATCATACCACCTCTTTCCCCCATAATTCCCTTGGGTATTATTAATATTTAAAATATATTACCGGAAGGTTAAATATTAAAAACAATAATTTCTCAGCTCTTTCAGGACACAGTTTGCTTCTTTTCTCGTCATAAATCAGACCAGCACCGCTAAAGAGACGCTCGCTGCCAACATTTGATGCCAACTGTGCATGTTCATTCATGGTACTTGTCCAAATTTATCCTCCAGCATTTTGGTGGATCTTCGTTAATATTGACATGCTTTTCTTTGAAGTACTGCTCTGTAATGTTTGATGACTGCTTAGAGAGCTCTTCTTCTTCGCCATCAATACTAGAAATTAATACTGACTTCATTACTTCACTGATAAATGAAGCTGTTGAAAATTTTAAATCATCTTTTAAATGTATTGCTGATTTATGATATTGACCTTTATCCTATTTTTGTTTTTTTTTTTTTTTAATCTTCGTTTTTTTTTTTTTTTTTATTTTTATATAGCACCCTCAATTATATAAGCATATATATAATATATATATATATATATATATATATATATATATATATATATATATATATATATATATATATATATATATATATATATATATATATATATATATATATATATATATATATATATATATATATATATATATATATATATATATATATATATATATATATATATATATATATATATATATATATATATATATCATAAAGGGAAAATTATATAAACTTTATATTTAAATTTAGAAAAGTTTAATTCATGTATGAAAATTTTTTAAAGAAAAATTTCTAAGTTCATTTTTTTTTCTCATATTAAAATTCAAGGAAAAATTTATTTATTAAATATATATATATATATATATATATATATATATATATATATATATATATATATATATATATATATATATATATATATATATATATATATATATATATATATATATATATATACTTTTAATATCTGTTACAAAAGGATTCGAACCCTGACCTCTTGAATGGTAAACAAGAGTGTTACCTCCACACCAAGACAGTACAAAAGAATATCTCTCTGAGAATGCTCATAAATAAGTGTTCATGAAGACTTCTTCAAGTGGACTTCCTCGACTGCACTCTGACACAGTTCAACATGGTCAAGTTCTATCCTCTTCTTTCACAGACTGTTAGTTAGCAAACACTCTTAGACAGACTGTTAAGTTGCAAACTCTCTTAGTTACCATCGAAGAGGTCAGGGTTCGATTCCTGGTATAGCAGACTTTAAAAGTTTAATATTAACTCAACGAGCGTTATAGTGGTTTTATTTAAATGACCCTCTATAGTGAAATGCACTTTTTCTTCTTCTGTTTGAAAAACTTAAAAGTGACATCTGCTTTACAGCCATTTCTTCCTTTTTCTTATTAAATCTCTTTACCAGCGACCGAACTCCCCTAACACAGGAACACATTATCATTAACACCTACGCCAAATATATTATTATTAACTTATACAGAATCATAATCTCTACAAGTTGTCACCCTTTTAACAACTGATAAGCATCATCTCACTAACATTTTGTAGTAACTCTGAACAACAATTCAATTCACCTACTTAATGGACAGTATTTGTTATATTTCAGTCGACTGAGTTCCCGTTATGAATTGTCTGTTTGTGAATCAAAGTGTTTTGGCTTTGAGGATAGCTCAGTGGTAAAACGCCGAAGTACATTGATTCTCAATTGCAACATTCAGTGGTTCGACCCCTGAGGTGCAAGTCGTCTTTGTCTTCCCGCAAATTGATCTATATTTACTAATATTAATTACGGTTTTTTGCAATCTTAAAATAATATATATATATATATATATATATATATATATATATATATATATATATATATATATATATATATATATATATATATATATATATATATATATATATATATATATATATATATATATATATATATATATATCAAGAAGGTAAATATTTTCAAGCAGTTCCGAAGTTCCAATAATATTCGCTGAAAATTAGGAAAAGAAAATGTTGATTATTCTCTTCTTTGTTTATGAGAAAAAATAAACAATCTTGACTTATTCGAAAATTGCATTTCACTCAAACTTAAATCATGATAGAACAGTCAGCTGAAATTTCTTTTTATCACGAATATATATATATATATATATATATATATATATATATATATATATATATATATATATATATATATATATATATATATATATATATATATATATATATATATATATATACATACACACGCGAAGGAGCTGTCTGAGTAAAGAAGTTCTGCAATTGAGCATATGGGTTGTTAGGAACTTGAACATTTCGCTGCACTCCAGTTCCCAATGCTTTGTCTCAATGTGTGTGTGCGTGCTATATATATATATATATATATATTATATATATATATATATATATATATATATATATATATATATATATATATATATATATATATATATATATATATATATATATATATATATATATATATATATATATATATATATATATATATATATATATATATATATATATATATATATATATATATATATATATATATATATATATATATATATATATATATATATATATATATATATATATATATATATATATATATCTATATATATATATATATATATATATATATATATATAAGTCTCTGACAAGTTGTCATTTATTAAATTTTCTTTCCCCTCATCTAAAACTTATAAATTTTCTTTGAACTCTTTTAATGATCGTGCTAATCGTTGCAGGGAAAATACAGGAATTTCCTTTGCCTCTAAATATGTTTTCCGTTACAGTAAAATTTCTTTTCATAGAAATGCAAAAATCTTTTTG
Source organism: Armadillidium nasatum (assembly GCA_009176605.1). Taxonomy (NCBI): domain Eukaryota; kingdom Metazoa; phylum Arthropoda; class Malacostraca; order Isopoda; family Armadillidiidae; genus Armadillidium; species Armadillidium nasatum. Next base: position 39,147 of record SEYY01020038.1, read on the forward strand.
ACCCTTCTTCCTTATGCTTTTTCAGTAGTTTCGCAAAAAGTGTCAACTTTAAAATTTGCGTTTTTCTTCTTTTTCTCCCCTAGTTCCTTCCGACTGCTAAACTGCCGTTTTACCTTTTGCTGAAGCTGAACTCTTCACTTAAACCTTTGCTTCTAAATCTACCTTAGAAGATTGCGGCGTTATTCTTATTCTTCACCCACCTCCTACTCATTAATGTCTAACACTGTAATTGCGTATAAATATATGATTTCTGGTTTGTCTGAACTTAATGCAAAGAAAGCGTATTGTTTTGACAGTGGCCCACATGTGGTTCTTAAAACTTCTGGGATTTCATTCTTCCTTGATAAACTTTTTTGTCTCTTCTTTTTTACTTCGACTTTTCTTCTTGTTTGTAAGAATGAGCTCATTCATTCTCTGCAGAAAAAAAAATGGACAACGCAAAACTTTGCACTCAACACACTAACTATAACCGTAACTCTTTAACATCAGTATTTTCCAAAATTTTTACTTCATCCTTAACGAGATAATTTGAAAACATCTTAAATATGCTAAATCTTATTTTCAGATTGCTAGTATTTCTTGCTCATGGATCACTCTGTTGTTTTATCTTATTTCCATTTTCTTTTACTCCTCAACCTCTGCACTTCTGTGGACCTTTAGCTGTGTCGCTAGAAAACTTTCAGTTGAATCTGTACCAAGCTTTGATTATTTAAATGCCCCTCTCGTTATCTATCCCTGTAAGCTTCTTTTCAGTTTCCGTTGAAACACAGTATTTGTTGCAGACGAGCATCATTCATTATTTGAAAATATCTGTAGTAGTAGAGATTCCGATTTTGTTCAATTAACAAATCTTT
>SEYY01020038.1:45000-52500 GCA_009176605.1 Armadillidium nasatum
ACATCTCCCTTATTCTTTCGTTTCTGATTCTATCTACCCTCCTTAACCCACATATAGCCTTCAATCTTTTCATCTTAATAACCTCTAACCTTTTTTTCGTCTGAGCATTCATCACCCATGCTTCACACCCATACGTTACAGATGGTAGACACATACTCTCAAGCAGTCTTACCTTTATTTCTTTCCATATTCTCCCTTTCTTCCATACTTCCCTCAGTCTTCCCATCATTTACATATAAATATATATATATATATATATATATATATATATATATATATATATATATATATATATATATATATAAGTGTGTGTTTTGTGTGTGTTATATATTAGTAGTAATGTAGTGTGTTGTTTAATATTTTACAATATATAATGTAGCATAAGTATTATATATATATATATATATATATATATATATATATATATATATATATATATATATATATATATATATATATACTATACATATTAATATATTTATATTATATATGTATTACCATTTTAAACATTTTAGCACCCTATCCACTACACCCCTCTTCATCTACATCTCCTTATTCTTTCATTCTAATCCTATCAATTCCCATACAAAAAAAAACTTTTCACTTAACATCCATGTTACCATACACTACAGAAGGCAGACACATACCTTCTTCTTATTCTTTCGAATTTTTTATCATACGTCTCTTAGGCTATCAACACTTTCATTTCTTTTACCTTCTATTCTTTATTTCTTTCGTCTACCTTATCTCCAACCAACTTCTTAGATATTTGAATTCACACCTCCTCAAGTTTCCTTCCCTTTACTTCTACACCTCCCCCCCCATTCTTTCCTCCACATTTTCTCATCCCCACCTCAAATCCTCATAACTTTATTTTTCGCTGGATTAACTTTCAATCTTATGATCGCACATTTCTCTCAAACTCTCTCAAAAGTTAGTATTCTCAACTTTTCTCCAGTAGATCGTAGAGCGTTTCTTACGAAAGCCATACTGGTGATCAGAGATAAGATTAGAAGAATTGAATGTTTCCAAATCTTCCTGTTAAGGAAAATTGAAAATTTAGAAAGAACGAAGGTTAAAATGGACGGTAGTTAGGGTTGAGAGGAGTTCTTTCGGCAAGGATAAAGAGCGCACGTTTCTAGCAAGAAAAGGAGATTGAAGTAGAAAGACAAAGACGAAATAGTTTACCAAGGCAGGGTGCAAGCTCGGAAGCACAAGTTTTGAGAACCACAGGAGGGATACCATTGGACCGTACGCCTTCTTAGTATTAAGCTCAGAGCAGAAATGACATCTTTAGAAGAAATTATAATTTTAGGCATAAAAGAGTTAGAGGGGGTTGAAGGAGTAGGAAGCTCCGGAATTGTCTAAGGTTGAATTAAAGGCAAAAATTTTGAGCGAAGAATTTTGCTTTAGAGAAAGGCAAAACGGCAGTTATCCGTGAAGATAGTAGAGGAGGAAAGAGGAAGAAGCAAAGTTAGAGTTGACATATTTGCAAAATGCCAAGAAGGGCGAGAGAAAGAGGACCCAGAAAGATTATTGAATTTTCTACGGAGAAAAGAGTTTTTAATATCTCGAAGAATAGATTTTGCTCGATTCCGGGATGAAATATAAGTTGCTTGAGTTTCTGGAATTTGAAGACGACGGTATTCCCTGAAGGCAGCATCTCTGCGGCGAATAGAACGAGAACAAGCAAAGTATAGCAAGTTTAAAGTTTAGTAGAAGGAAGAATATGGAATGTACGGCCTCCATGCCAGAGAGAATCTCGTTATGCGCTCTTGATTCGGAGGGAAAGAATGTGTTTCTATTTTGGAGTGAAAGTCGATTTGGAAAGTCTGTTAGAGTTAGGAAAAGTAGACAGAACAAATGAATTTAGTTTTAGAGTTGCAAAAAAGTTTAAGCATAAAGTAGAATTCAGAAGACTCAATTAGAGACACAAGAAAACAACATCATTGTGCCGTATGGGCAACAACCACTTTGGCTGAAATTGGTATATAGGAACAGCGGGTTTGTGTCGAGCACTCAGAAGAGTTAGTTAGAAAATATATATATATATATATATATATATATATATATATATATATATATATATATATATATATATATATATATATATATATATATATATATAATTATATATATAAATATATAGGGATCTGCCTTCAGGGATTACCGTCGTCTTCAAACTCCAGAAACTCATGCAACTTATATTTCATCCCGGAATCGTGCAAAATCTATTCTCGTAACACTAAAAACTCTTTTCTCCGTAGAAAATGCAATAATCTTTCTGGCTCCTCTTCCTCTCGCCCTTTCTGGCATTTTGCAAAAAATGTCAACTCTAACTTTGCTTCTTCCTCTTTCCCTCCTCTAGTATCTTCTGACGGTACAACTGCCGTTTTGCCTTCTTCTAAAGCTGAACTCTTTGCTCAAACTTTTGCCTCTAATTCAACCTTAGACGATTCCGGAGCTGTTCCTACTCCTTCAACCCCCTCAAACTTTAATTTCTTCTAAAGACGTCATTTCTGCTCTCTCTGAGCTTAACACTAAGAAGGCGTACGGTCCTGATGACGGTATCCCTCCTGTGGTTCTCAAAACTTGTGCTTCCGAGCTTGCACCCTGCCTTGGTAAACTATTTCGTCTATGTCTTTCTACTTCAACCTTCCCTTCTTGCTGGAAACGTGCGCTCATTCAGCCTGTGCCGAAGAAGGGGGACCCCTCTCAACCCTCTAACTATCGTCCTATTTTTTAACCTCCGTTCTTTCTAAAGTTTTCGAATCTATCCTTAACAGGAAGATTTGGAAACATCTCAATTCTTCTAATCTTATCTCTGATCGCCAGTATGGCTTTCGTAAGAAACGCTCTACTGGTGATCTTCTTTCCCTTCTCTCTGACTCTTGGTCCTCCGCTCTTCGGCATTTCGGTGAATCTTTTGCTGTAGCGCTGGACATATCGAAAGCTTTCGATAGAGTCTGGCACAAAGCTTTGATTTCCAAACTTCCCTCTTTCGGAATCTATCCTTCTCTCTGTGACCTTCTCTAATTTCCTTTCCGGTCGTTCTATAGCAGCTGTGTAGACGGCCACCGTTCTTCCTTTAAATCTATTAATAGTGGTGTTCCTCAAGGATCTGTCCTATCCCCAACACTTTTTCTGCTTTTCATTAATGACCTTCTCTCTATTACTTCATCTCCTATCCACTCCTATGCTGATGACTCCACCCTTCATTACTCTTTTCAATTTTGAAAGGCGCCCCTCCAACAACAGTTAATAGACGCAAGGAGGGTTGCCTTGGAGCAACTGACCTCTGATCTATCTCGTATTTTTAATTGGGGCAGAGAAAACATGGTTGTTTTCAATGCCTCAAAAACTCAATTCCTCCATCTCTCTACTCGACACAATCTTCCACACAACTATGATATCTTCTTCGAAAACACACAACTCAAACCTTCATCTCTTCTTAATATTCTTGGTGTTTCTTTTCTCGTGATCTTTCTTGGAAAGATCACATTACCTTCTCTTTCTAAACAAGCTTCTAAGAGGTTGGGTGTTCTGAGGCGCCTTCAGTATTTCTTCACTCCACCCCAGTTGCTTGCTCTGTATAGGGGTGTTGTTCGCCCCTGTATGGAGTATGCGTCACACATCTGGGGTGGTTCCACACACACAGCTCTCCTGGAAAAGGTGGAGTCTAGAGCTTTTCGTCTTATCAACTCTCCTGCTCTCACTAATTCTCTCCAATCTCTTTCTGCCCGTCGAATTGTTGCGTCACTCTCTCTATACTATCGCTATTACAATGGACACTGCTCTTCTGAACTCTCTCGTCGCATACCTCCTCCATTGAGAAGGGCTCGTGCGACTCGCCTTTCTACACAGTCTCATCCTTTCTCTGTCCAACTCTCTGACCCCAGACTTAACCTCTATGCTCAATCTTACATATACTCTACTGGTAAAGTCTGGAACACACTCCATTCATTCTATTTTCCCAACTTCCTATGACTTACACACCTTCAAACGTCGTGTATCAGGTCATGTCGGCCTTTAATATTGACCAGGTTTCCGTCTTTCCCCTAACTCTGGTGGAATTTTAGTAGGCCTCTGGCCTTTGCCCACCAGAGGTGATATAAAAAAAATATATATATATATATATATATATATATATATATATATATATATATATATATATATATATATATATATATATATATATATATATATATATATATATATATATATATATATATAAGCAATTAATTACCGCTAGGAGAGTGACCCTGTATCATCTTCTGGTCTTTCTCTCAGAGGGGAGAGAAAACATGGAATTTTCAATCACCAAAACTCTGATCCTCCATTTCTACTCGATAGAACATTCAATGCAATTCTGACATCGTCATTCAAATTTTCGTCTGTTCCTAAATATTCTTCCTATCTCTTTTTCTCGCATCCTTTCTTTAAAGATTACAATCCTTCTCTATGAAAACAAGCTTCTATGATGTTTAATATTCTGGAGCTCCTTCGAAATTTATTTACTTTCACAGGTGTCTTTTTTTCACTCTATGGAGTACGTCTCACACATCAAGGATGGTCCACTCATGTTGCTCTTTGAAAAGATAGAGTCTAAGTCATATTAGTTCTTTCACACTAATTCTCTCCAATCTCTTTGCGCACGTGAAATTTCTGTTATTTTCCACACAATCGCTCATTACAACATCACTGCTCTTTTTAACTCTACTATCGCACATCTCCTTCAAAGAAACAGGATAGTGAGACACATCTTTCTACAGTCTATTTCATTTTTGTGTCGAGGAAATTTCGATAGGAAGTGAGGAAAGAATAAAGAAAGTATCTTTAACTCTTCTGTCATATACCTTGAAAATATGAACAATTATCAATATATATATATATATATATATATATATATATATATATATATATATATATATATATATATATATATATATATATATATATATATATATATAAAATCTGACAAACATGATTTTCGCGGGATACATCAACTTCGGTGCGGTGCGCACCAGAGGCCGCACCACGCACCGCACCGCACCGCACCGCACCGCACCGCACCGCATTTTTCTTTTCGCACCGCACCGCACCGGGTTGTTGAAAATGTGCTGCGCACCGCACCGCACCGCACCAAAATGACCGCACCACGCACCGCACCGCACCGCACCCGGTGCGTCGGCCAACCCTAAATATATATATATATATATATATATATATATATATATATATATATATATATATATATATATATATATATATATATATATATATATATATATATATATATATATATATATATATATATATATATATTACATTTCAACAGTAGTGAATGATTGTCATATTATCTAATTTTAATCGTCTGTTAATTAAAAATATTTTTCAGGAAACATTCATTTTCAAAGCAGTATAATAATAAGAAAATTTTGTAACACTCCCATTAGTTAAAATCTGTGAAGATGATGTCATTTATAATTCTGAACATCTATGTTTACCTATTGATAATTTGAAAAACGTATGACACATTTTCGTCATAGATGCTTAGATACCTTCATATTACTTGTGATACTGAGTCTACCAGTGAAAACATTCAAGAAGAACTTGTTAAATTAAAAAATGTAATGAAAGTAAAATAAACTTCAACGAAAGTGGAATGACTGATTTGTTTGTTGGTTTTAAAATCAACTGAATTTTTTTATTTATTAAAATGTGGTGAAATATCATATTTTTCCTTTTATTTACTCCAACATATTATAAGCTGGAAATAAAGTTTAGCTGAATGAAAATGGTTACTTCTTTGATAAGATTTCCTATGAATAGATTGCTCATCATGAGACTTCGTCTGTCATCTTACATTAAACGTCTAATTGTGCGCAGTAAGTTTGAGAGAATTCTTGCTATGATTTCTTAAAAGTATTTTACAAACGAAAAAGAAAAGCTGGAAGGAGGTCAAGAAAGATCTGACTTAAAATTTTTATTACAGATTCCTTTTATGTCATGAATTGTGAGGCCACACTGAACCTGCTGACTCTGTGTTGTTTTAACACAGAAGGACTATATCTTTTCTTTTGGGAAGATAAGTGGCGGTCAAATTTTCTGCAGTTAAATGGAACTTTTCTCAGAAGTAATCACAATATATCTACGAATAGTAAATTCGATCAAATAAATTATTATTGGAGAAAAATTATTGTAAAGTCAATTATCGTATTTTAAATAATATTTTCATTATAATGTTAGTCTTTTATTAATTTGATTTATTAAGTGCCATGGGTAGAAATTTTATAAAAAGCAAAAGACGATAAATATTCATGTGGTATCGTGAACAAAGTTCTTCAATTTTTTTTATTTTATATACGAGATTTCTTCAATACTCTTCCAAAGGAGTGTTGAGGGGAAGAGACAGATGAAAGGACTGCGTCTTCCTTTACTTAATTCAACAAAATCCTCTCTAGAAAAGTCGAATATTTATAGCGAAATATTTTTCATTAAAATAAAATATAAATTTTGTTTAAATAATTAAGATTCTAAATATTAGCAATGCTAATATTTTTTTTTAATAAAGAGTGGGAACGGATTTAATAAACAATTTAACTTACTATAATAGAGAATAAACTTAATATTCTAAGAAGCATCAAACCAAGAATGACATTGAATTAATAGTTTATTTAAAATATATTCTTTTGTTTATTTATGGATACATTTTTACGGAGATTTTATTTTATATTTTATTATTTTTCCCCCTCTTCAAAATGAGTTAAAGAAGAAGGATGGTTATAAAAATATTGAAAAATATTGCTCTACATTCTGTTATTAAAAGCTAATACCAAATGATCTATAAAAAAAAAAAAAAAAATACAATAAAAATAGTCCATAATTTCATTTTGTAAAAACAAACACATTTATGTTCATATACTAACATACCTAATTTATGAGGCATATATATATATATATATATATATATATATATATATATATATATATATATATATATATATATATATATATATATATATATATATATATATATATATATATATATATATATATATATATATATATATATATATATATATATATATATATATATATATATATATATATATATATATATATATATATATATATATAATATATATATATATATTATATATTATATATATATATATATATATATATATATATATATATATATATATATATATATATATATATATATATATATATATATATATATATATATATATATATATATATACGACCTAGCTAAGAAAGTAAAATTATTTACATAAAAATCACCATAGTTGTGAGAAATAGAAGAATGAAATTTCAAAATTTTACCAATAGAGTACATAAAAGTATGAAATATTTAGTAATTGAGATTGAGGTCAGAGAGATGAATAAGGAGAGGAAGGGACTGTGTAGAAAGACGAGTTGCACGAGAATTCCATAGATGAGGATTCATGCGACTTGATATTTCGACTATACAGC
>SEYY01020038.1:60000-62500 GCA_009176605.1 Armadillidium nasatum
TAGTGAGTTTGTAACGATGAGAGCTCATTAGGGAGCTTTCGCTTTTGAATGCATGTGTTTAAAATTCTTTCCCGGTATAGCAATGGGTTGCACATTATGAGCCTCTTGGTTTAATTTTTAATATGTTCCAAATCATTTGCTGTAATGAGCTTCTTATTACTCTTAATCCTCTCGGAAATAAAATTGCTATTATTTATTTATAATTACCACCATTATTATCTAAAATAAAATTATCTAAGTAAAAAGTGGTTCAGCGGTAAAGTGAAGAAAAGCCAGCTGTTATAATTAATAATCTCCGGCATCCGCGATAGGCCTGGCCCAGCCAGTGGTATCCGCCGTGGGCCCAAGAAACCCAAGGATCTTCCTCGGAAGATCCTACTAACAGGACGAAAGTCCTACCTGGGATATGGTGAAAAAAAAAAATTATCTAAAATGTGGTTGAATTTCTTTAAAACTTTTATAAAGAAATTACTCTGGAGTAGCTCATTGGAATTCAAGGTATGAAATGACCAGACAGAATGGTTATTATTTCCTACGTTATCATCCATTTCTTTTTAATATGAAAAACTCATACTGAGCTCAAAGTGATGTCGTATAGTTTTGTCTGTTACATTGTAAAAATTCGAATGTTGAAGAAGAAACATGCTCAAAAGCATTAAAACAGTTAATGTAATTTTTTTGTATCTTAATTTGAACTCGGAACCGGTTCACAAGTGATATAATATATATATATATATATATATATATATATATATATATATATATATATATATATATATATATATATATATATATATATTTTATATACATAAATAATTTGCACCCTGCAATCATAAATTGCTTAGTCTCTTACTATCCACTTTAATCTTTCCAATAGATTTGTGCGCTCATTCAACCTGTGCAGAAAAAAGAGGACCAATCACAATTTTTTAGATATCTTCTTACTGATTTTATCTCTTCTTATCCAAATCTTCTAACTTAATCACAGATTGCCATTATGCTTTCCGTAAAGAGTGCTTGACTGATGATCTTCTTTCTCTTTTCTTTGTCATTTGGTTCTCTACCCTTTGGCATTTTGGTAAATGTGGAACTGGATATTTCAGATATTTTCTATTGGGCATGAATGAAAAAATACATTTAATTCTAAATCTAAATCTTCTAACGTAATCTCAGATTGCCATTATGGTTTCCGTTAAGAGTGTTTGACTGGTGAACTACTTTCTCTTCAATCTGTCACTTGATTCTTTACTCTTGGGCATTTCGGTAAGTTGGACATTTCAAATATTTTCGATTGGGTACGAAACAAAGCTTTTAATTCTAACCCTCTTTCTTTCAGTATCTCTCTTTCTTTCTAAACCTTTTCTTTGAATTTATTTTCGGTCGTTCATTAGAAATTTAAAGAACGAATAACATTATTTTGATCTATCCCGTACTCCCTCGTACTTATGTCGTCTACTCTAACTTTCATTATTCTCCTCAGTACGATAGGCGTCCAACTCAACCATAAATTGCTAATGCTTGAAATAAAACTAGAGTAACTGAACTCTGATATTTCTCTCCCATATTTCTAATTGGCGGGTCTATGCACTCTTCCAACAATGTGAAATAGTTTTAGAATTCAAGCATTGGTAAAAGAGTTGAACAAGAATTTTTTTGAGATTTGCTTGTTATACTCCCTTTAAATTTGAGAAGAAATGCATTCACAGCAGCATACTCTACTAATGTTTGAAGTTAATATGATCCAATAAAGGTTTACGAGGTGTAAGATAAAGAAATAATATACCCTAGAGTAGCAGGAATTAGAGCACATCGTTGGAATCTTTAGAGTTAGTGAGGTCTCTGAACAATCTGAATAAACAAGAATAATAGGCAATGCTCATTTCCATTTGAGATACTTTTAACTAGAGAGCAGCCATAAACATTTATAAGTTAGTAAAAATGTTTTCTCCATTCCCAATTAGGAATTAGCCATAACCGAAGAGAACTTTACAGAGAAATACTTTCAAAGGATTGAACATTGATTTTCGTTCGAGAAGTCAAAAACGTTACCGTTAACACTGCACAAGTTTCAAAATCTAAAATATGAACAGCTTTCTTTCAATCAAAATATATTTAGATTATTCAAGAATAGCCTTAAAGCGATTCCGAACTAAATGGAAATTAAGAAAACTATTACAAACTCGAACGACAATCTAACATACGAGATCGAATCGTGGAATATAGCTAGAAAAAATATTTAATTGAAGATGGAATTAACATAACTCATTCCGTTGACTGCTACATCCTCATCTGTTTTGCAGAGATTTAGATATCGTCCTTGTCAAATCTGAAATTATTTCACTGTAAGATAGCGTAAATGTCATATTGTTTAGTCAAAATCATTTGTATGCACAAAACAACCCAATCAAAGTAACAAAGAAGTTGGAGACATGATTCTCCCAATGGGGAAAAAATACTTAAAATAAAAGCTACAAGGTTATATTCTGCAATACCAATAGGA
>SEYY01020038.1:67500-77500 GCA_009176605.1 Armadillidium nasatum
ATTAGATAGGAGGTCACAGAGAGAAGGATAGATTCCGAAAGTTAATCAATTTTTAATTATTGTAATTTACTATTATTACTATTATTATTATTATTATTATTATTATTATTAGTATTATTATTATTACCATAGAGTAAGACAAATTGAAAAATATTGTTTATCATGAGGTTAATTACCAGCCTAGGAAGAGAAATATCCATAATTTTCAATCTCAAAGAAATGAAAAAAAATAAAGAAATTAAAAAAATATAAAATTATTTTTATAGAAAAAAAATAGGAAAATATTTTTTTCTCGTGGGAGACAGGAAAGAAGAAACGAGACAGAAATCAATGTTTAGAAATTTCAAAAAATATATTTTTCCAGACGTATAATTTAATTCCTTTAAACAAACAAATTATCTTCTCCGAACAGTCCTCAACAAAATTAGGTAATTTATATATTTTTAATTTTTTTATTTTTATTTTTTTATTTATTCACTTTTTTTTTAGATTGAAGAGCAATAATATAAGTTTCAGTAATAATAGTAATATTCAAAGTAATAATTTATAATAATAATAATTGTAAAGTAATAGTATTATAGGTTCCTAATAATAGTAATATAATAGAAAGTAATAATGAATAATAATAATAGTAATAATAATAATTCTTATTTATATTTTATAATTATAATTATAAAAAATTAACAGCATTTATATAAAATTCTTTTTTAAAACAAAATGCTCTTAATTTTGATAAAGAAGAAAAGTGCTTCGTAATATTTTGAACTCGCACCAGAAAGCCTTAGATAAAAATAAGAATAAAATCAAACTTTATCATAAGTCAAAATAACTTTAAAAAAAAAGCTCACATCTCACGGGCATCGCCCTATTCGAGGAGAGGAACTTTTCTAGGTAGTATATACCTAAGATCCCCAAGTGGGATCGAACCAGCGCTCTCAAATACTTGAGTCAATCACCCTACCGTTAGAGCCACTAAAAAGTATCTTCCTTTTTCACTACAAGGGATGCTCCAGACAACATCCCTTACGTCGTATACCAATTTAACTGGCCCGAGTCGAACTGTGCGTCGACAAGTATTCGTTACACGATGAATAAATTATCAGATAGTACATATCAACATCTTTTCAAGTTCAATACAGTCAGATCTCTGCCCATTTAAACACGAACATGGCTTATCAACCATACATAACTTCTACAAACATTTTACATTATTCTCATCGTGTATGGTTCATAAATTTAAGATATTCTACATTAAGAAGCGTAAACCTAATATAAATGTAAAATTTAATGAATTATCAATGAAACATTATTTGAATTTTATATATTTTTATTTTTTATTTTTTTATATTACCTTTGGTGGGTAAAGGCCTGAGGCCTACTAAATTACCACCAGAGTTAGGGGACAAGTCAGAAACCAGGTCAGTTTAAAAGGCCGACATGTCCCGATAAAAGGTGCGTAAGTCATAAAAAGTTGGAAAAAGTAGATGAGGAAGTGTGTTCCAGACTTTACCAGTAGAGTACATGTAAGATTGAGCACAACGGTTAAGTCTGGGGTCGGAGAGTTGGACATCGAACCCTTCTCAATGGAGGAGGTATGTGACGGGAGAGTTCGTAAGAGCAGTGTCCATTGTAATAGCGATAGTATAGAGAGAGAGATATATATATATATAACAGTTCGACGGGCTGAAAGAGACGAGAGAATAAGTGAGAGCCCTAGATACCGCCTAAACTGGAGAAAATTAGTGAGAGCCTTAGACTCTTGTATTTATAGATAATAATAATAAATTTAAATATATATTTTAAAAACATATTTTAAAGTCTGTTTTTGTTGGGTAAAGAAATTATGACTTTGAAGAAATATTTTAATAAAGAACGTCGTGTCTCCAATTACTTTTGTGATTTTGTGCTTCAACAAGAAGTTCTCCATGAGTGATTTGCAATTACATGACGAAAGGAAAAGTTTGAGGTCGAAAACGTGCATAATTATAGAACTAATAATCCTAGTGTGCGTAATATATATATATATATATATATATATATATATATATATATATATATATATATATATATATATATATATAATATATATATATATATATATTATATATATATATATATATATATATATATGTCAGAAAAAAACATATTTCTGACTCGATATTTTGGATGTCAATTCCATATAGATTAAAATGTCAGTTGTACAATATAATTATTATTATTATTATTATTATTATTATTATTATTATTATTATTATTATTAATATTATTGTTACTATTATTATTATTATTATTATTATTATTTTTATATATTTTATTATTATTATTATATTATTATTATTATTATTATTATTATTATTGCAGCTTTATTTGATTTATGAATAAATCTTCCTTCCCAAACCATCAATATTTGAGGAAGATTAAGATGTCAGTTATATATTATTATTATTATTATTATTATTATTATTATTATTATTATTATTATATTGTAGGTGCCATATATATGTGTAAAATTCTTGTAAAAGTTTATATATATGCTTGAAAAAAAGTAAGCTTAGAGAAAAGAGAGAGAGAGAAAAAAAAAAAAAATTTTTTAAATTTTGTTAAATAGAAGGTGGAATAGAGAAATTAAAGAAGTTGGAGAAAAAAAGAAAGAATAAGAATAGTAGAAAAGGAGTGGAAATATTGCGTTATAATCTAATAATAATGGGAATCTCAAATTTAAAGGTTATGTAAAATGAAGTGACGATTGAAAGGATCTAATTTGCTTCTTTTTCACACAAATGTTCATACAAACGATTCTCTTTAGGATAAGAGAAAGAAAGTATAGAGGGAGGATCGACAAATATTTTTCACTATTCACCCCTTACTGAAATCATTCACATTTTATGGGCCCATAAATTTTTATTATTATTATATATATATATATATATATATATATATATATATATATATATATATATATATATATATATATATATATATATATATATATATATATATATATATATATATATATATATATAAAATAAATTAATAATTAAATAACAGAATATTGTTCTTGCTTATCATGCATTTTGATTGGCTCAATCAAATAACTTCGGGAAATGGGTGTGTGTGTGTGTGTGTGTGGCCAATTTCTGTATTAAATGTCAACTATAGAATATGTGTTTATTTATTCATATTAACAATAATATTTATTATTGTTATTGTCTGTATTGTTCTCTATGAATTCCTAAGTGTCTTATAATTATTTTCTATCCCGATCGACTTCTCATTACTTTTCGATCCCTCGGAATATTGTATCGACCCTTTGGCAAGCCCTAGAAGAGAAAGCTCGTAGGTTGAACCTTTAAATTAATAAAAGGAAACAGGTTGAAATTTATAGAAAAAAAATTATAAATAATAATAATAATAATAACAATAACAACATAATAATGATGATAATAATAGTAATAATAATTAATAATAGTAATAATTTTATTATTATGACAAATGTTAATAATTATTATTTTTAGTAATTTAATATTGTTAAAATAATAATTATCGTCATTATTATTATTATTATTATTATTATTATTATTATTATTATTATTTTAACTAATATTAGAATAAATATTAAAAATAATAATTATTAACATTTGCTATAATAATAATTGTAAAAACATTACTATTATTATTAATTCTTATCATTCTTATTGCTATTTCAATATTATTTTTATTTATTTATATATTTATTTATCTTTATTTTTTTTTTGTTTTTTTTTTTACATTTTTAATTATCATTATCATTTTAGATATAATAACAGTTATAATAATAATTATTTTGGTTGTCTGGTTCTTTGGTTTTTATTAGGAAATGCTTCCCTTTAAGAGTTTAAAAGTTGACAAGAATAAAAAAAAATTATTAAAGAAAAGACTAAAGTTGAAATGGTTTTCAATATTCATTTGCCGAATTTTTATTCGAGGCTTTTCCTTGAATAATAACTTCTTCAAAAATGCTTTTTTTAAAGGCTTGAATTTTTTTTTTTTTTTTTTTTTTTTTTTTTTTTTGAGGGAATGAAAGGCAAATTTCGGAAGAAGCAAATGAAGAGAATAAATTATAGGATTAGCTTTCTACCATATGTGTTTATTGTGAGTACTAAATACACGGTCTCAGAAACAAGGACACACACACACATACACATACACACAAACACACACACACAACACACACAACACACATATATATATATATATATATATATATATATATATATATATATATATATATATATATATATATATATATATATATATATATATATATATATATATATATATATATATTTTAAAAACCACTTAATTAAAAAGAAAAACTTTTAAGATGACAGATTTAAAAAGCACAGTTTACGTTACGGCTTGTTTACCTCAAGCCCTCTTCAGAACTGACAACACATTGTCTTGTCTTTTTGTAAAGGAATTTAAATGCAACTAATGAGTTTGAACAAGCACTTTTTATTGCAACCTCGGCAATGCAAGTATATTAATGCAACTGTAAGAAGAGTAGAATAAAACTGGAGAACGCCCTTAGAGTAAGAAAGTTGATGAGATGAAAGTCATAGAACTATGTGAGTAGAACTGTCACAAATGTGTGAAGTTTTCTTCAAATAAAAACTGACAAAACCTTTTTAATTTGAGAGGATTGTTCCATTTGCCATAATGAATATTTGAAAGAGAAATTTGCTCATAATATTTTCGATTTTCGTCACAAAAATCCTAAAGAAAACGACAAAATTCTGCGGGATCTGAAACAACTATTTCAATTAGTTTTCGTCTTAGTAAAAATTTTGAATGCCAAAATTTTTAATTATATATATATATATATATATATATATATATATATATATATATATATATATATATATATATATATATATATATATATATATATATATATATATATATATATATATATATATATATATATATATATATATATATATATCACCACCAATTGTGAGTGCCAAAATCTAGAATAGAATAAATAGCGTTTACATATGTTTTAATTAAATTTTTTATTTGTATTATCTTCTCTAAACTGTATAAAGGAAAAAAAATTTAATCAATATTTTCCTGAAATAAAAGAAAATCATAATTGAAAAATTGCTAAAAATATTGTCACTCTTCATATATATATATATATATATATATATATATATATATATATATATATATATATATATATATATATATATATATATATATATATATATATATATATATATATATATATATATATATATATATATATATATATATATATATATATATATATATATATATATATATATATATATATATATATATATATATATAATATATATGTAAATTTAATTGATACAAAAAGATAGAATTAGATGACTTACAAATTTTTTATTCAGGTAAGTTTTTGGGATAATTTATCTTTCAAGCACTAAACAAAAACTATGCAGAAGAATAAATAAAATAAAAAATTTGCAGCTCACCAAATTGAATACACTCCGAATAAATTAATATTCACAAAATGAACTGAAAAAAGTATCCCATCTTTCAAATAAAAAAATTTTAGAGATCTTTTTTTTTTTTTTTTAAGGAAAATATCAAAATATTTGCAAGAATATATTTCTATTTTTTTGATATTGCTTTGAAAAGATTTCAAACTAAAACCTTTATTAGAACGTATTTAACTCCTCTATTTTGTTCAATTTAATATATTTTTATTAAATAATTTTTATCAATCAAAAAAGGCTGAAAATCGAAAATTTAAAACTCGCCCAATGAGCATTTTGATTTTTGCTTCATTATGTCATATTATTGCAAAATTTTTCTTTTTCAATTTCAATTAATTTTTGCCATTTGAAATTGCGTTATAGAGAAAGCAGCTATTGTGACTGGGAGAAATTTTTAAGTACATGAAGCCCATTCGTTCCTCTCTGAAAACTTGCTTAATTAACATGAAATGTAGAGCGATCGATTCAAGATTATAGGAGAAAGGTTTAAGTTTCTTATTTTCATAGATATTGTAGTTTTGTGGAAGATTGAACCGATTATATAGACGTAAAAATAATGCTTTCGAATTATTAAAACCAACCCAGTTTTCTCTTCCTCAGTTAAGTATACACGACGGAACAGAGATCATAGGTCATCCTACCAGAACCTACTAATATCTGCTGCTAGGAAAGTAATTTCATTTTAAAGTAAAAGATATGCAAGGAGAACTCCTACAATAAGAATAGAAATGATGAAGCGATTATTTATGAAGAGTAGAAAAGAGCCGAAGATAGAACAAAACCCTGATGACATTTAGTACCACTGTAAATATAAATTTAAAATATAAAAGGTGACCGTCTACAGTAGCTGGTACACTATGACCCGAAATGGAAAGAAGGTAGGAATTAGAAATCAAAATATTTTTCAAATCTCTACGGAAAACTTCAAATATGCACAATACCAAAGAAATGATTTACAAAAATTACAAAAGAAAGATAATTATTCATCTGAACTGAGGGGAAAGTCCATTCTCAGTCGAGCATTCTTTTGCGGAAGCCATTCGAATGATTTGAGCTAAAATTTAAAGTATTAAAAGAATTTTAAATTGTAATGTTAAGAATAATTTCACAAACTTTCAAAAGACCAGAGGAGATGTGACAATTATTTGAGATCTAACAGCGGATTCCAGTTTACTGTGACATTTGAAAGTGCAAGTATTGAAAAAGAAAACTCAAAAAGTTGATTGGTATATTAAAGAAACACTTCAATAAAGCAGGGTTAACTTCAAACCACGGCAGGAATACTGCCAGTATCGTATGCTTATTCATAGCAATAGGCTCAGAGATAACAGAAATCGCATCATTAGACGTAATAAAGTAATAGCAGTATATGAGTTTGAGGATGTGAGAAGGAGGGAAAAAAACTATATCTTATAGTTCAAAAGTTAAAAAGGAACGGAATATATATATATATATATATATATATATATATATATATATATATATATATATATATATATATATATATATATATATATATATATATATATATATATATATATATATATATATATATATATATATATTGCTTCAGTTTTGAGTTTGAGTAGCTGAAAAATCTTTTCTTTTGGAAATTATATAAATTGAATAGAATAATTTAAGAATAAGCTACAACAAGTAAGATTGATGTGCTCACATGACTTTTACTTTTCAATAAAAATTGCGGAATGAGACGATCTAAGAGAAATAAATTTAATTTACCTGGCTTCCTATCGAACACCTCGGTCGCTTGAGTTTTTGTAAGGATCAGTAGGTGAGGTCTAAAAACATGTTTTTTTTTTTAAACCTTAGGAAAATTTAGACCCAAAATAATTCCGGAAAAAATAGTGAAAAAAAACTGCAAGAAAATTTTCCATCAGTTTTTAATCGGCATCGGTCGCAACTTTCGTCCATCAACTCTGCCATTGATGTTGAAGTAATGGATGATTGGAAAAGTTTATTTGCAGTTTCTCAATTATTATTGAAGTTTAATTGCCTTTAATTTAAAATAAATATAAAACGAATCTTCAGGTGTATTAGATTTATTAGTTTTTGCAGACCTTTTATAAGCGCTTGGTGTGTATGATCGAGGATGAAGATTTAGATATTTTGCAAATGTTCTGCAATTTGAATTGAATTTTCCATAGCCAGTGCAGAGTCTACATGTCTTTTTCTCTCAATACATATATATATATATATATATATATATATATATATATATATATATATATATATATATATATATATATATATATATATATATATATATATATATATCACCTCTGGTGGTCAAAGGCCAGTGGCCTACCAAAAACTCCACTAGAGTCATGGGGAAAGACGGAAACCAGGTCAAAGTAAAATTAAAAGTCAACGTGACCTGATATATATATATATATATATATATATATATATATATATATATATATATATATATATATATATATATATATATATATATATATATATATATATATATATATATATATATGATATTAGAAAAGAAAAATGAAAATAGAAACTAGTTCCCTCGCTTAAGCATGAGTCGATGAGAAAGTAATTACCGAATTAAAATGAAAAAAGATTGAAGTTTCTTTGAAGCAACAACGCCGTCGTATTAGAAAATTTAATAAACTGAGCTTATTGAATATCCAAAATAAGATTACTTTATATATATATATATATATATATATATATATATATATATATATATATATATATATATATATATATATATATATATATATATATATATATATATATATATATATATATATATTGTTGTACCCCGACTAGCGAAAACTTTAATTAACTAGTTGTCAAATTAAAAGATAACAAAATTTAAATTTGATTAGTCTTCTAGAAATTCTGTCAATTACGATAGGTTAATGAAAATTCGTTCAAGCTGTTTTGTTACTATGGTAAGAAATGAAACTTGAAATTATGAATGTTAAAACTTTTGAAGCATATTTAAAAAAAAGATAGAGACTTACTTGACTAGAAACAGAAAATGGGCTTCGTATTTGGATAAATGAAGAATGTAAAAGTGAACGAATTCACTGCCAATGAAAAATATCTTAATTTTTTTAGTGATTTAAAAGTCAAAAGGGAAAACATTCATTAAAATAATATAAAATATAATAAGTGATTGCTTGAAAAATTTCAAAAAGATAAACTTTGTATTGTGTTAAACATGTGGAACCTTCAATTGCAGATATTAAAAGAAAAAAAAAATAATTACTATGTGAATGTTAATAATTAGAAGTCGTATCAGGCCTTCAATCACGATGAGAATAGCCTATTTAAGGAGAAATTCCTGTTCGAAATATGCATTTTCATTAATAGAACAGAAGTATTTTAAGATTGGAGAAGATTAGCTCATTCACAAGATAATACAATACAATGCATTTGAAGATGTGCAAATCATAAGAAAATGTGAAAATAGAAGAACCAAGTGCTTCAGACTTTACCGGTGGGGTACATATAAGAATAATTGCAGTGTTTTAGTGTTTAAGATCAGAGAGCTGGAGAGAGAATGAATGAGACTGTGTTTAAAGGATAATCAAACGCTTCTAGCAGGACTTAAAGGTTAAAGTTAATAAGCAGAGCGAAAACAGTTTATGAGGGCAAGTTGAAAGATAAGAAGCAAACTTTTTAAAGATCAAAGGAAGTAATCGTCATGATAGTGTTAAGCTCATATAAGAAATAATTGTGGTAGATATTACATACAAATATACATGCTTAGTTTTCAAGAATCGTAGTTTAAAATCCTATGACGGTTATATTTTTCGATATATATATATATATATATATATATATATATATATATATATATATATATATATATATATATATATATATATATATATATATATATATATATATATATATATATATATATATATATATATATATATATGTCAGCAACTATATACTTGATTACTCTTTTGTTATTAATAAAAAATAGGAATTCATCTTTTATTGAAAACAGATTACACAGTATTCAAATTCGTAGATTCAGAATAAATTATATTTAATTATTCATAATGTTTTTAAAGACGACATAGAATAAAAAAACATTGTAGATTGCAGTTTAATTTTTTTTTTTTTTTTTTTTTTTTTTTAACTAATTATATTTTTTATCTGTTTCGTTTCATCTGTCGTTCTATTTACATTTTTAGATCACTTAATGTCTCTTACTTTAAGTTGATATTCCTACGTAGCATATGCACATACAAGCACCCACACATGCACTCACAAAACTCTGTCAATGCATCTAATTATAAATATTTTTTGTTAAAATGTGAGAGATTTGAATTTTGGCTTTATAAAATAAAAATAAATCCAAAAAAATACATGAATGTGAAAATTGAAACGTTGAAAAACAGAGGAAAAAAATCCCTTTCAAATTATTGAATAATTTTTCTAAAAAATGAAACTCTTTGATTTTGAGTAGC
>SEYY01020038.1:82500-87500 GCA_009176605.1 Armadillidium nasatum
GCTTTCATTTGAACCAAACTAACCAAACCTGAAACTCTGGAGGAGAAAATTACTTTATTTTCGACTTTGATGAAAGACGAAAAAAATTTCTTCAAAAACGAAGACAATAACTTTTTAACATTTAATTAAGGTATGTTTCCATTTACAGTTTTTTTCTCTAAAGTTTGGGCTGATTTCGATTCAGTCTTTAAATTTTTGTAAGAGTTCCAATAACACTATTATATGCAAATTCTAAACTTTTTTTCGTAACTTGCTAGATTTGAAGTTGGTAGCTAAGTCTTCTGAGCTCTTTTCGATTACCATTAGCAATTTCAATAATATATATATATATATATATATATATATATATATATATATATATATATAATATATATAATATATATATATATATATATATATATATATATATATATATATATATATATATATATATATATATGAACTATAAATAAAAAGAGTAAATGACACCATAAATATCAGCTTGCAAATAAATTTTTGGCAAAATTTTTGCGAATACTTTTAGAGGAAAGAAGAAGAAAAAAAAAAACTAAAAAAAAAAAAAAAAAAAATTTTATTTTTATTTTTTTATTTATTTAGTTCTTTTTTTTTTTTTTTTTTTTTGTTTTGTAAAAATTAGAATATCTTCCCCAATTTTAGATTTTCTCATTTTTTCCTATTGATCTATATTTAATCACGTGTGTTCCTCGATATATATATATATATATATATATATATATATATATATATATATATATATATATATATATATATATATATATATATATATATATATACCTTTGAGTGAATAGAATGCAAAGTGTGAGAAGAAGATCATGAATGATATAAAAAGAAATTGGGGACAGAAGAGAATCCAGAGGAATACCACTATTGATTGTTTTAAAGATGAGCGATGGTTGTCTGCTACTGCTACCGTACAGCGACCGGAAAGGAAATCAGAGAGGAAGATAGATATCCAAAGAAAGAATTTCAAAAATCGAAACGTTGTGCCAGAATCCGTCGAAAGTTGTGGTTATATCTAACGCAACATTAAATGATTAGACATAATGCTGAACAGTGCACTGCCAAGAGCGAGAGAAAGTGAAAATCACCAACAGGGCCTCGTATATATGGAAGTCATACTTGCAATCTGATATTATGATAAATAAAAATGTTTTCAAATATTACTCTTAAAGATCTATTTAAAATATATGGAATAATAGGTTAGAAGATGCTCGCCACAGTTTTTAGTGAGTATTATACACTACCAACAGAAAGGAAAATTTGAGAAGGGCATACAGAAACAACTTTTTAACAAAGCAAGATTTAATTATACGGGAATAATACCGTCAGACCCTCATACCTTAGTATTAAGCTCTGAGAGAGGCAGAAATTAAATTTTAGAAGTAATTACAATATTAGGCAAAAACGAGACTGAGAAGAGTGGAGCAGGAGGTATAAATCCGAGATTGTTAAAATTGAATCATGGACAAAGGTTTGAGTGAAAATTTCAGCTTTAGAAGAAAGACCGCAGCGCAACCATCAGAAGAGATGGGAAAGTGGAAGAAGAAACGAAGTCGAGGCCTTTTCATAATGAGACTAGAAGATGCAGACAGTAAACATGAAAGTCATGAAGGGAAACAAGAGCTAAAAAGTGTTCAGTAGTACAAAGATCAACACCTAAAGTTAAGGAATGGTCTAGTCTGTTGGTTGTATCTTATGAGAGATTATGGATTCCAGAGAACTGAAGCCAAAAAATTGGAACTTTATAACTCCAATTTAGAAACACAGAACAGATAACAGCTTTCTGAAGCGCAACGTCCACCTTTTAATAACATAGGGATTATATATATATATATATATATATATATATATATATATATATATATATATATATATATATATATATATATATATATATATATATATATATATATATATATATATAGAAACGTTTGCTATAAATTAATTTATCTGTTTATTATTTTTTTGCAAGTTTATATATATATATATATATATATATATATATATATATATATATATATATATATATATATATATATATATATATATATATATATATATATATATATATATATATATATATATATATATATATATATATATATATATATATATATATATATATATATATATATAATATATATATATAATATATATATATATAATAGTAAAAAAAATAAAATAAATTTTTAATAATTAAATATATAAATATATAAATATATATATATATATATATATATATATATATATATATATATATATATATATATATATATATATATATATATATATATATATATATATATATATTATATATATTATTTATTATTATTATTTATTATTATTTTTTAATTCTTCTTATTATTATTATTATTCCTATTTTTATTAATTAGGTTAGGTTAGATTATTTCTACTTATCATAACCAGAACGACCGAAGTTTGCCATGTGATACAGGCCTAACTGATTGATGGAGCGTTTCCGTTCTCTACAAGCGTACTGCCATATTACACTATATATATATATATATATATATATATATATATATATATATATATATATATATATATATATATATATATATATATATATATATATATATATATATATATATCGGTTAGGTTAGTTCGACTTATCATAACCTGAACGACCGAAGTTTGCCGTGTGATACAGGCCTAACTGATTGATGGAACGTTTTCGTTCGATGCAGGCCTACTGCCATATTATATATATATATATATATATATATATATATATATATATATATATATATATATATATATATATATATATATATATATATATATATATATATATATTATATATATATATATATATATATTATTTCTCATAGACCACTTCTCGAAATATTTGTTCAAAACTTGTGCTTTCTTTTTCTTATTCATTCTTTCTCAGATACTTTTTATTTTTCACATTATTTTCTCTTTTGTCTCATTTTGAGCTAAATACGAAACAAATTTTTTTTTTTTTTTTTTTATTATAGGAATTCGAATTTTTTAACACAATTTCCGATATATTTTAATACCATCTAATTTACACACTAAATTTTCTCCTCATTCACGCCAAAGTCTCACATCGATTTTCTACGAAACTTTTAAAATCTAAAAAAAAATTTTGTTTGCATAATTTCTTCTCTTCGTCAAAAAACCAAATATTCGATTGGCTTAATTAATGTGCTTTATTTATCGCCCTTCATTTGCAGGCAGTTATTAACCTTAGTGTCGATACATTTCGGGTAGACATTTACATCGTATGACCATTGGACACAGCTAGTTGTCTTACAAAGTAGATTGATGTGTCGATACTTTTTGTTTTTATACCACGCACACACACACACGTATATATATATATATATATATATATATATATATATATATATATATATATATATATATATATATATATATATATATATATATATATATATATATATATTTTCATAGTGGATATAATATATCTTCGGCTATATGAGTAATATAACTATAGACTATATAGATATAATATATATATATATATATATATATATATATAATATATATATGATATATATATAGACTATTTCTATATAGAAAGGAATAGACTATATATATATATAGATATATATATATATATATATAGTATATATATATGCGTGTGTGTGTGTGGTATGCGTCGGATATGGCATGCGTCACTACTTTCCAAACTCCCCTCCTTCTCCATCTATATATATATATATATATATATATATATATATATATATATATATATATATATATATATATATATATATATAATATATATATATATATATATATATATATATATATATATATATATATATATATATATGAACGAGGAAACATGTGTCATATTCGAGACTGCAAGTTATTACCTTGATGTCTGCAAAGAGAAAATTGTTTATTTTTCATCTGATAAAATATTATCACTTTTGTGATAAAAATCAGGTATTTTTTTAAAATTTTTTTTGGGAATTGATGCCAAAAGAAAAATTGAAATTCAATATATATATATATATTTTTTTTTATTTTCTTCTTTAAATTTTATTCATTGATATTTTTTTCCTTAGACCTCTCATATAATTTTATTTTTTTAAATATATTTTTTATAAAACTTGTTGTTTTTCTTATTTATTTATTTGTTTCATGATTAAAAATGATTTTTTTTTCATTCTTTCTGATTTAAGTCAAAATTTCGCCTAAAGAGAAAATAATTAGAAACATTATCATACCGAGAAGACAGAAGAGACAAAGATTTATTTCATCAAAAAAAAATTTATCAAAAGATGTTTTGCCAAAAATATTATATATATATATATAATATATATATATATATATATATATATATATATATATATATATATATATATATATATATATATATATATATATATATATATATATATATATATATATATATATATATATATAAATAATAATGCAAAAAAAAAAACTTTCTAATTCCTTTCTATATAGAGCGGCAAAAAACGCGTTTTTTGCCGGTCTATTTTAGAAAGGAATTAGACCTGTTTTTTTCCGCTATTTGAAAAATTTGAAGTCACCAAATGCCTTTCTATTTTATTCGAAAAAAATAAAAATTTAGTTACACGAATGGCAACTCTGCACCATGTGTACGAAATGCCACGTGACTATCCTTTCATATCTACTCCATCTATTGAGATATTAATACACTTACCTCTGACGTCATAAATCATGAGACGAGTATTCGATCCGTTGTCGTTTCTACTAATATCTTGATACATCCAGAAGTGATGAGTGAATAACCTTTATAATTCCGCTCTAAGAAAGAAACTTAGTTTTAACTAAAATTTTCTTTATATACGTGTAAATTGATTTTTCAATTATTAATTTATATATATATATATATATTATATTATATATATATATATATATATATATATATATATATATATATATATATATATATATATATATATATATAT
>SEYY01020038.1:92500-95000 GCA_009176605.1 Armadillidium nasatum
AGGAAAATGTCTCTTTGTATGCAAGGGGCATTAGGGAGAATGTGATTTTTGCATGTTGGAATTGCGTGTACCATTATAATTACAATGGTATGTTTTTAGAGATGTGAGTATTGAAATTAATCTCAATACTCAATATATATATATATATATATATATATATATATATATATATATATATATATATATATATATATATATATATATATATATATATATATATATATATATATATATATATCCTCCTCTAGTTTCTTCTGATGGTACAACTGCCATTTTACCTTCTACTAAAGCTGAACTCTTTGCTCAAACTTTTGCTTCTAATTCTACCTTAGACGATTCCGGAGCTATTCCTCCTCCTTCAACCCCCTCCAACTCATTTATGCTTAATATTATAATTTCTTCTAAAGATGTCATTTCTGCTCTCTCTGAGCTTAACACTAAGAAGGCGTACGGTCCTGATGGTATTCCTCCTGCGGTTCTCAAAACTTGTGCTTCCGAGCTTGCACCCTGCCTTGGTAAACTATTTCGTCTTTGCCTTTCTACTTCGACCTTCCCTTCTTGCTGGAAACGTGCGCTCATTCAGCCTGTGCCGAAGAAGGGGAACCCTTCTCAACCCTCTAACTATCGTCCAATTTCTTTAACCTCCGTTCTTTCTAAAGTTTTCGAATCTATCCTCAACAGGAAGATTTGGAAACATCTCAATTCTTCTAATCTTATCTCTGATCGCCAGTATGGTTTTCGTAAAGAACGTTCTACTGGTGATCTTCTTTCCCTACTTTCTGACTCTTGGTCCTCCGCTCTCCGGAGTTTCGGTGAGTCTTTCGCTGTGGCGCTAGACATATCGAAAGCTTTCGATAGAGTCTTTTGCAAAGCTTTGATTTCAAAATTTCCCTCTTTCGGAATCTATCCTTCTCTCTGTGACCTTCTCTCTAATTTCCTTTCCGGCCGTTCTATAGCAGCTGTTGTAGACGGCCACCGTTCATCCTATAAATCTATAAATAGTGGTGTTCCTCAAGGATCTGTCCTATCCCCAACTCTTTTTCTAATTTTCATCAATGATCTTCTCTCTATTACTTCATCTCTTATACATTCCTATGCCGATGACTCCACACTTCATTATTATTTTCAATTTGAAAGACGTCCCTCCCAACAGCAGTTGATAGATTCAAGAAGGATGGCCTTGGAGCAACTGACCTCTAATCTTTTCTCGTATTTCAAATTGGGGCAGAGAAAACATGGTCGTTTTCAATGCCTCAAAAACTCAATTCCTCCATCTTTCTACTCGACACAATCTTCCACACAACTATGACATCTTCTTCGAAAACACTCAACTCAAACCTTCATCTATTTCTCAATATTCTCGGTGTTTCTTTTTTCTCGTGATCTTTCTTGGAAAGATCACATTACTTCTCTCTCTAAACAAGCTTCTAAGAGGTTGGGTGTTCTGAGGTCGCCTTCGTAATTTTTTTATGCCACCTCCCCAGTTGCTTGCTCTGTATAGGGGTGTTGTTCTCCCCTGTATGGAGTACGCCTCGCATATCTGGGGTGGTTCCACACATACAGCTCTTCTTGAAAAGGTAGGGTCTAGGGCTTTTCGTCTTATCAACTCTCCCGCTCTTACTAACTCTCTCCAATCTCTTTCTTCCCGTCGAATTGTTGCGTCACTTTCTCTATACTATCGCTATTACAACGGACATTGCTCTTCTGAACTCTCACGTCGCATACCTCCTCCGTTGAGAAGGGCCCGTGCGACACGACTTTCTACACAGACTTTCTACACAGTCTCATCCTTTCTCTGTCCAACTCTCCGACCCCAGACTTAACCGCTATGCTCAATCTTACATGTACTCTACTGGTAAAGTCTGGAACACACTCCTTCATCTGTTTTCCCAACTTCCTTTGACTTGTACACTTTTAAACGCCGTGTATCGGGTCACGTCGGCCTTTAGCTACCCCGAATACTCCCAACTGGTGGATTATGGTAGGCCTTTGGCCTTTGCCACCAGAGAAGACACATATATTATTATATATATATATATATATATATATATATATATATATATATATATATATATATATATATATATATATATATATATATATATATATATATATATAATATATATATATATATATATATATATATATATATATATATATATATATATATATATATATATATATGTGTGTGTGTGTGTGTAATTTAAAACCATTCAGTTCGATAAAATTCTAAAAATTTAAAAAATTTAGAAGGTTAATAAGTGAAAATAAGAAAGTTGACATTATAACACTTGTTTCATGTATTCTTTTCAGAAATCTAAGAACAAGAAAATAAAATTCAAGTGTGTTAGAGTGAATGATATATTTAAGGTTAAATTTTTTTTCGTATAGTTGACTTAGAAATCCTGCCAATTGCAGTACTGATTTCCAATATTTTAAACCAGGCTGTAAAAAAAATCTTTTTGTTTAAGATATCGATATTAAAAAACCAGTCAAATAT
>SEYY01020038.1:100000-107500 GCA_009176605.1 Armadillidium nasatum
CAATCCTAAAAAGGGATTCTTGGGGGAGAATTCGTGGGCTGAGTCCAAAATTAATAATAATAATAATTTTAATAATAATATCTTAGTTAGCATACACCATCTTTCTAGATTTTCAAGAAACTAACAAAACATGCTTAAAATATATCGTAAACAACATAAAATTATTTAAAAATGGAAGAATATATATTAGAGAAATTTCTAAGAATGAAATTCTTATATTCTTTGAAGCAGTAAAAATAAATCTGATGATTTGGACTTCAGTTAATTGGATTTTGACTTCAATTTATTTGGAAGAGAATTTCAAATATGAAGCCCCCCAATTATTGCTTTTAAATTAATATTTATTTACCATATATATATATATATATATATATATATATATATATATATATATATATATATATATATATATATATATATATATATATATATATATATATATATATATATATATATATATATATATATATATATATATATATATATATATATATATATTCTACATTTCAACCAGAGTTGAGGAAATACCGGAAATAAGCTCAAGTTAAAGGGCTAGTAATCTCCATACATAGTTTAATTAAAAGTACGAAAGTCAAAGAAAATTGGGGAAACAGATAAAGGGAGTGTGTTCCAGACTTTACCACTAGAGTACATGTAAGATTGAGCATATCTATTGAATCTGGGGCCAAATATTTGGATATAGAAAAGATGAAACTGTGAAGAAGGGCGTGTCACAGAAGCTCTTCTCAGTGGAGGGTGTATGCGACGGGAGAGTTCAGAAGAACACCGTCCACCATATTAAGTATAAAAAATAGAGAGAGTGAAGCAACAATTCAGCGGGCAGTAAGAGATTGGAGAGAATTAGTGAGAGGGGGAAGAGCTGTTGACGAAAAGCCTTAGACTCCACCTTTTCAAGGTAAGCTGTATGAGTGGAAATACACAATAAAGAGCAAGCAACTGAGATAGAGTGAAGAAATTTCAAAGTCTCTCTCTCTCTCTCTCTATATATATATATATATGTATATATATATATATAATATATATATATATATATATATATAATTATATATATATATATATATATATATATATATATATATATATATATATTATATATATATATATATATGGTTAGTTAGGTTAGGTTATATCTGCTTACGGCAGGTTAGGTTAAAGTATGTTAGATTTGCCCAGGTTACATTAGGAAAAAAACGCATTTTATGAGTTTATAATTTATTATAATTATTTTATTGTTGGTTTCCATTACATTTTAAACATTTTTTTCTGCAAGTTACGAAAATCGGAACCTGGATCTAGTTTGATAAGTTCCTAATATAAATATAAAGAATAATAATAATAATAATAATAATAATAATAATTATTAATTAATAATAATAAACTAAAAATAAAAATAACTAATAACTAACAAAAATAAAAAACAATAAATATAATTATAGAATAATAATAATAATAATAATAATAATAATTAATAGAATTTTGTTTCGCGTGAGACCGATTAATTTGGTAGAAGATAGACAAGCAATTTTGATGAGTTACTAAATGTACCAAATAACCTAGAGGAGGAGGAGGAGGAGGTGTTGGAGATGGGTGAGAGTTGGCGGATATCACAAGAGGAGGTGGATTTTGTATTAAAATGTAAAATGGTAAGGCCCCTGTTGAAGATATGAAATCGGCTGAGATATTGAAGAGTATTTGAGAGAGACGAATTCAATGGATGTCAAATTGTAAATAAGTGTTGGGACGAGGGTAAAACACCGGAAGCGTGTAATAGGTCTGCTATATTACCCATATTTAAGAAAGGTAATAAAACATATTGTATAGAAGATAACAGAGGGATTGCCCTGATGCCGCATATTATGAAAGAATTTTGGAGAGAAGATAGAGAATAATAGTAGAAAACAGACAATATGGATATAGACCGAACAAATCGAATATCGATCTTATTTTTGCATTAAAAATAAAGTGAAAAGAACTGAAATTTAATGAAAAAACTTGTCTGACCTTCAGCTTCTTAGAAAAGGCTTTTGACCTAGTAGGAGAATATGAGGTACAAAATAAGCTGATCAAAGCTCTAAAATGCAGCTATATCAGGCAGACCATTTTAAATATCTCGTAGTGTTTTGGAACAGGGAATGATATGACCCTGGAGTTAAAACATAGAATTGGCAGATGTAGCCGAGCGTTGGCCTCGTTTTTTCAGCTGCTTATTGATCGGCATATCCCGCGGAAGTTAAAAATTATATATATATATATATATATATATATATATATATATATATATATATATATATATATATATATATATATATATAATATATATATATATATATATATATATATATATATATATATATATATATATAATATAATATTACAGATTACCACCACTCACGGACAGAGCCCTTTTTAAGGAGTGGGCATATAAAAAAGAGAGGAGGAAGAGAAACCACCAAGCTTTGAAGAGAGGAAGATTAAATGCAGGAATCCACCTAAATGTTAAAATAATACTCCATACAAAAACGAATAAGACCCTTCTATAATTGGAGTAACTGCTCAGAAGAGAGAAATTCTCGGAACCTGAAAAGTATTCGCAGCTTCTTATAACCGCCTTAGCAACCGTTGTGATATGTGGTTTCCAAGACAATTTGTTGTTTAAGTTAAGACCAAGAATGTTAATGTTTTGACGGGTGAGACGGGAGGGCCATCGAAGTAGATAGGAAGTTGGGATGTGTTTTGGAGAGGGTGATGTTAAGAAGTTGAGTCTTTAAGAGTTAAATTTTACAAGGTTGCTATGACCCCACCGGGAAATCCCATCCACATCAGCAAGGATAGAATCGGAAAGTTGAAGACGAGAAGCAAAAGAGGGAGCAGATTTGAAATGAGTAGAAGAATGTAGAGTTGAGTCATCAGCATAAGAGTGAACAGAGTTAGAACTGCATTTGAGGAGGTCGTTAATGAAAAATAAGAATAAAGTTGAAGATAAAACAGAATCCTGAGGAGCTCCACAATTGACAGAAAAGGAGGAAGAGCTCGTTCGATCTACAAGTTCCGTAATGGAACTATCTCAGAGAAAACTAGACGAATATGGAAAGAGATATCGACGAACATTTTAAGACCTATACTAATTCATGGAAATGAAGCTTCGGCTCTTACCTCTAGATTCAAAAATAAAATACAGGAGATTGAGATGAGTGTGTTGAGAATGATTGTTGTAGTGACGAGACTGGGTGGAGAAAGGAACGATGATTTAAGAAGGGCGTTGGGTGTGGATAACATACTGACGCTCATATAAAGGGAACAACTATGATGGTTTGGACTAAAGAAAAGAATATATGACGGAAGGTATATGAAAATGTATTATGAGTGGACATCGGTCGAAGAAAAAAAAAAAAGAGTATAGACCGAGAATCTGGTGAAGAGATAATGTCAGGGTGGCGGTAGGGGGAGGGGGGTTATAGAGGAGGTGGAGAAGCACAATATAAATGAAGAAAAACGACTGTAGAAGTTTCGGCTGAGATATCTGAAAAGTACTTGGCTCTTAGAAGACAGTGAGAAAGTATTATTATTATTATTTCTCATTTATTTATTATTATATTAATATATATCTTTATTATATTATTATTATACTAATATAATGTTATTTTTATTACTACTAATAATTTTTTTGATAATTTTTATAATAATAATAATGATAAAATAATAATAATAATAAATTTTATCAATTTTTATTTATTACTTTTTGTTTATTATTACTTTAAAATTATCTTTTTTTATTTATTATTATTTATTTATTATTTTTATTATTGTTGTTATAATTATTTATTTCTTATAATCATCACTTTTTATTTATAGTTTTCATTATTATTAAATTATGATTAATAATAGTAATATGAGATATATAATAAATAAATTTATTATTATATTTATTAATGTTTATTATTATTTGAAAATAATTTTTTATGTAATTATTTTTGTTATTATTATTATTATTATTATTATTATTATTATTATTATTATTATTATTATTATTATTATTTTTTATTCATTGTTATTTTCACATTTTTTATAATTTTTATTATTGTTAAATTAATAATAATAATAATTAATACGAAAGTGAATTGAATTCATTTGAAGATATTGAATTCCGAAGTGAAAGAACATTTACAAGTTCTGTAATATTAAAAATAATACTAATACTAATATAAATGAATTAAATTTCAGTTCACAATACGACAAATCATCGAATATGTATTTCTTTTTATTAGTCCGTCACTACTCTTCGAATTTTTACAAATTCGATGATTTGTCACTGTGTGGTTTTTTGTTAAATACATATTCGAAATATATTTATTTATCGTTTTGTTTGTTT
This sequence comes from Armadillidium nasatum, assembly GCA_009176605.1. Lineage (NCBI taxonomy): Eukaryota > Metazoa > Arthropoda > Malacostraca > Isopoda > Armadillidiidae > Armadillidium > Armadillidium nasatum. Next base: position 104,391 of record SEYY01020038.1, read on the forward strand.
AACTTGTAGCATATATTAGAAAAATGACCAAATATACAGACAATAATTGCAAGCTTAGAAGATTAATATAATAATAATAATAATAATAATAATAATAATAATAATAATAATAATAATAATAATGATATATGGTTAAAAATAAAAGGCGAAATGTTCAAGTAGATCACGATCATTTACTTGTATTTTCGTGTAACAATTTGCTCAACTAACCACTCCCTCATCTCTCTAAGTCGATATATAGACACTATTTTGAGCAATTTTTTTAAAATGTTTATTTCTCTTCCTATCAAATTATCGCAAGGACGTTGTTTTTATTATTTGTTTATTATTATTATTATTATTATTATTATTATTATTATTATTATTATTATTATTTATTATTATTATTATTATTTTGAAGTTTTATTTAATTTTAATGCAAATAGATAAATATTAATGAAATGACAGTTATTTAGGTTTTCAAAAAAATTTTAAATTTCGAATTTTTTTTTGGATTTAAATTAAATAGAGGATTTTTGCATTTGTATATAACTGTGAGGATGAATCTCTTTCAAAAAAAAAAAAAAAAAAAAACTTTGTATACTTGTAATTATAATATTAAATATCTTCATTACGAAATTCTCGTCGACAAAAACTACCGAATATATAAACATCTTCACAAATAAATTAATTATGATTGTACTGTTCGAAGCTGTATTATATATATATATATATATATATATATATATATATATATATATATATATATATATATATATATATATATATATATATATATATATATATATATATATATATATATATATTAGAATTTATTAAGTATTTGTTTACCTTCTTGCTTGAGGAAATAATTTCAGTGTCTTATCATTAGTAACTGTTCTACTGAAGAAGTTAATTAGCTTATTAAAAATGACAAAACAACACGCCAAAAGTTTGTCAAATCTTTTCATTGCTAATTATTATTATTATTTAAGAGCAGTATTAACCTGTCGAATCTTTAAGCAATAAACGTCTGTCAGTGTTATAATGAATATGAATACAAAGTGTTAGGCAGAAAAAAAAAAACTTTCAAATACGGGAAATTATGTACTGTATCATTAGAGGGTTGTTCTCTTACATCTCTATTTGCTTTGCTGACGTAAGCATTTCTAATAAACTTCCATCAAAGAGATAGAAATTTTAAATCTTTTCTCTTTCCTTTACAAATCTAAAAATTATCATAATTAATTAATTAATAAAATAAAGCTCCTTTTGCAATGCCACTTATTCGCGTACTTGAACTAGCAGTCGTTAATGATAAAATGGTATTTCTTCCAATTTAAAAGTTATTTTTAAATTTAATTAATAAATTAGTTAATTAATTTTTACTATTACTTTTTTATATTTTTAAATTTAATTAATAAATTAGTTAATTAATTAATTTTTACTAAGTATTACTATTTTTATATTATTATTATTTTATTATTATTTAACAGTTATCATTATTGTTATTAAAATTAGTCATTATTTTGATTATCATCATCATTATTATTATTGATATTATTGTTTTTATTATTATTATTATTATTATTATTATTATTATTATTATTATTAGTGCAAATGTTTTGTATTATTGTAGAAAATATGATAATTAAAGAATCGGTTATTGTGTAATAAGCACTATCAGTAAAATTAAAATGTAATAAGCACATTCATTAATATTAAAAGACCATTGTTATTTTAGTATTAACTTAATACAACTTAATGCAATTTTAAATGAAGTAAAATATTAAATATATATATGTATTAAACATTATAGTTCAAAGGAAACTATAGAGTTTTCTCCCAGCAGCCCCATTTCAGAGAACTGGACAGTCATTATTATTATTATTATTATTATTATTGAATTTTGTTGTATAGAATATACTGTAAATTTGAAAAACTGTAAATGTTCACTATCTGAATAAAGTTTGTGAATTGTGAATTATTAATATTTATCATTATTTATTATTATTATTATTATTATTATTATTATTATTATTATTATTATTATTATTATTATTCCCTTTTATTTTTTCTATTCTCAATACAACCACTACTAAAATAAATTACTCTTATTATTGCAATTGCTATTGTCAATGAGTAGCATTGCAATTTTGATAAAATTATTGTTGTATTTGTTATTATTGATTTGTGTCATTCCGATCAATAAAGTGCCATAAATAAAATATTCACCAAAACATACATAAATATTGAACGAAATTTATCTTATAATTTCTCCTTTCGCTTATATTTTCTTATCCTATTTAGTGGTAGTCTAAAATATTTGTCCAATAAACAAATATTATTATTCTTATTGTTATTATTATTATTATTATTATTATTATTATTATTATTATTATTATTATTATTATGAATTATTATTAGCAGCATTAGTAATAGGAGTGGTAATGGCAATGGTACTATTATTATTATTATTATTATTATTGCTAACCTTATTTTTCATATTTCTTCTTTTTTTTATTCTTCTTATTTCATCTTCTATCTTCCTTCTCCCTCTTTATTTTTCTTTCTTCTCCTTTCTTCTTTTTATTACTAATTTATTTTTGTTTATTATTATTATTATTATTATTATTATTATTATTATTATTATAATTATTATTATTATTATTATTACTGGCAATCTTATTTTTCATATTTCTACTTTCATTTTCTTTCTTTTTTTATCTTCTTTTTCATATTCCTACTTTTTTCTTTTTCTTCATCTTTTTCTTATTTATAATCACTTCTCCTTTCTTCTTAATTATTCTTTCTTCATTATTATTTTTATTATTATTATTATTATTTTCTCTTATTTTATTATCGTCTTATTTTTTATTAAATAAATTAAGGTTTTATATATAATTTTATTAACCATTAGGGCTCAAAGAAAATTACTGTTTTCCCGTAGCAGCCATTTTAACGAGACCTAAACAGCTATAAAATAACTATTATATTTAGCAGTGAAGAACCCACTGTAAAATTGCAAACTTATAAATGTACCATTTACTGAACAAAATTTTGAGATTGGATTGTTACCTTAATTTCTACTACTATCTGAAGAAGTAGTAAATGGTGAGCGTTCCAAAAAT
>SEYY01020038.1:110000-130000 GCA_009176605.1 Armadillidium nasatum
AATGCATTTTATTGTAATAATAATGCAAAATAGTGAAGTCGCATCTAAAGGAACTACAAAATTGTTTAAAATGATAAGAATTTAAATACAGAGTTGAACTAATTTATACAGATATTTCTTTTTGCGTTTTCCCAATTTTGAAGAATACCATGAATTTCATAAGCAACAAAAATTTAATCCACCTTCACAAGTGTTTCAAATTTTCTAAAAGAAAAATGGTAGAAAGATAATCCTGGCTTACGATATCTTCATACAGATCTAACGGTTAAGATAGTTATCAATGATGCAATATGATGATTATTAAAGCGAAGATATTTCGTATTGTTGTAAATATATCATTGATCGAGTTTCTAAATAAACCTTTACCAAATAAAAATTAATTGATTTTTCAGAAAATTACTGTGCACATTCCTAGTAGATGACTACTGTATTGAAAGTTGTGATTCAATTACATGGTTTTAAAAGAAAAGTATCATAAAGCACATCCACAGAATAATTTCTGTTGAAAGCTGCAAACAACTTTTGCTTGAAATTATTACCAGAAAGAGCCATTGCGTGATTATTCTGTTTTACCTAATCTGTAAATATTTTTGAATAAAATGCTTCTTTGAGGTTCGGTTAATGATATAATCACTGATCGATATTTAATTAAGTTTCTGTAAAAACAGAGAAACATTCATTGTGGTACGCGCTCTAAGTTGTACGATAAACTAACGTACTTTAGGAATAATATGAGAGTTGCTAAGACCAGAAGAACGTTCTGTCCTTTCAGCCTTTTGTAACAAGCATTCTTTTTGAACTTAAGGCAAACGATTTAGAATTGACAAGCGCCTACAATATTTCGGCTTGAAGGTAGTTAACATCACAAAAACAACAAATGTCACCTTTCTCTTCATTTGTAAATTTAAAAAAGCATCATTTGAAATTAACTATTACTCAACAAGCGATATACTTGAAAGTGACAGGAGCAAAGATGTGTAACAATCGTTCCTTAAGTCTACTTAACTTAAGATTTTATGACTATTTTTAATGCTTGTCAAAATATTTATAAAAATCTTATACTTTTAAAAACTTTTTTCTTTTTAAAGTTAATTTTTTTTTGTTTTTGATCACGTCTTTTTTTATTTTTATGATTTTTTTGTAAGAAAAAGAAAGGCCTACACAAATCCTACTAGTGATTGTAAATACCAAAACTCATTAAAAAAATGAAAGGACGACGTGACATTATTACAGAGAAGTTAAAAATGTGCAAATCAAAGGTTATTGGAATTATTAAAAAAATAAAAATATTACGAACCAGCAACATATAAGAAGGAAATGGTATAGCAGTTAAAACTGAGGTGAGAGAGAAATGGTGAACCTTTGCAAAAATATTACTTGCCGAGTCCTAAAAGGTGAAGGTACGCAACTAAAGATGACAGGAAATCATTGCCCTTTTGATATATATATATATATATATATATATATATATATATATATATATATATATATATATATATATATATATATATATATATATATATATATATATATATATATATATATATATATATATATATAAAGTGATGATGTAGTTCAGTGTCTAAAAAGATATTGGAGTCACTTTTAGTCAGAAATTTTAAAAGATCATAAACACTATAAATCACACAATTTTAAGAAGAACCGAATGTGACGTTCACTCCATGCAAAGATGAAATGAGCACCACCCCTATATAATGCAGACAACCAAGATGATACAAAGAAAGTTCAGAATTGTCTATGAACTCCTTTCTTTGAAATTTATTACACAGAGGTAAAAGATATTTGTCATTAAATAGTGTTTGGTAATTATTCAAATGTATATTTCTCTTTAATAATGCTTTCAAATTCCATTGTTTTTTTCTTAAAATGATAAAAGTATGATAACTTTGAGAGAAAGGGAAGCTTCAAGAATTTTAAAAACGAACATGTTTTCATAGATGTCATAATTGTACCAAAAATTGCTAACAGTTTAGAGATGACGGAAATAAATCTATTGGTAGTTGAAAGTAGCAGAGTTTTCTCTTCTCAAATTATAATACGAGAAAGATCAGAGATCATTTGCTTTTGAGGTGTCCTACCAATGTTATATGATCCTGCTGAGGTTGCATTTCAAAATGAAAAGAGTACAGTAGAGTAGAGCAACGGCATGAAAATGAATAGGTGATGAAGTATCAAAAAGTTTCCTTTATTCAATATATATATATATATATATATATATATATATATATATATATATATATATATATATATATTATATATATATATATATATATATATATATATATATATATATGGAGATAGAGAGAGCTAATTTGCAAGAAAAATACAAGCATAAAATATCCTCAGATATAATTAGAATAAAGTACGCTATTTTCTTTGCTCTTACCAAAGTCCAAAAAAAATGCATCTATTTAACCTGAGGGGAAAGAAATGAAATTCCGTGTAAGGGGAAATTCTTCTCTCTTAAGAAAGGAAAATTTCATTACCCTAAATGCACGACCTCATAAATCAATGTTGACATCGTAATTAAATTAGAAACTCTTAGGTGTATCTTCTATTTTCTAAGAAGGATCTTTTCAGCAGTTAAAATAAATGCAATTGAGAATATTCCTCTTCCGGTGCTGGAATATATACTTACTATAGATAATATAGATGCTTACTCACGTACACGCTTGTACGCAACTCTTAAGTGAAATTGGGTAATTTCCTTATTCGAAAGAGAATAACATCGATATGGTCGTAAGGTGAATACCCGAATACCCTTTTCTACCCAAGATTGTGGTCACTATTTCTTAATAAAAGAGCTCGCATAACTTCATGTTTTAGTGCTTTATATGTCAGTTTAGAGTATTAAATTTGAAATAGCTTTTGTGACAAAAGTGAATGATAACAATAACATATTTTACATTTCTTTTATGTGATATATATATATATATATATATATATATATATATATATATATATATATATATATATATATATATATATATATATATATATATATATATATATATATATATATATATATATATCAGTTTAGGAATGCAATAATCGCAATAGATAATAAATTAGTATATACAGATCCCTTACTGAAAGATAGATAAGACTTGTTTCCTCTTGCAAAAATATAAAAAGGATTTCTTTGCGTTTATATATATATATATATATATATATATATATATATATATATATATATATATATATATATATATATATAATATATATATATATATATATAATATATATATTATATAAATAAAGAGAGAGAGAGTTAGTTAGTTAGATAGGTAGATAGATAGATAGTTTACAACTTTGGAGGGTTGGTGAGAAGGTCTAGGTGATCAAACTTAGAAGATGTTAAAAGTCACATAAGTCCACGGTTACCCCGGTAGAGAGCGTAGAAGAGGACTCGAACCGTAAAGAATTAAATGCCTCGAGTGATACCAAAGAGGATAAAAAACCTGAGTCGTAAGGTATCTTTCATTTATTACTGTATATCGATATTATGCATGAATTTGAAACTATATCACTAGTGTGAACAGGGGGAGTATTGTACCCTTGCCCCACTGTAATGTTTATCGTTTAATGGACGTTGAAAGTTCCCGCCTTTTATCTCACAACAGAGGTCCTATTTGCATAGCAACTATTGCCTAATACGTCGAAATATGCCATGCATATCGGATTTGAGCATCGCAGCTACAGCTAGACGATCTGATAAGTCTTTCGTTTGGACGGGTTTCGTACACTAACCGTTTCATCTCTCCCCATAGGAAGAAATCCGCTGATGTCCATCCCAACATTTGGGATAGTTCTGATCGAGAAAAGTCTTGACATTATCATCAAAATGTGGAGGGGTACCGTCAAGTTGAAACCAAATGATCTACTGTACATGCAGTTGAGCATTCTCCAAGAGGGTTGGTAAAACTTCTCGTAGAAATAGAAGATAATTTGTAGCCTATCTACGTGGTGTTTGTCACGTTCGCCATCTGCTCCACTAACCTTCATCTATTAACCTTCCAAAACTTTCAACGAACTTATAAGTTCTACTCCCTAACGGCTGACACTCTTACCGGAGTAACCGGGGACCTACGTGATTTTTACTACCTGTTGATAGCCTCGACCTCCTCTATCAACCCTTCAGCGTTGAAAACGAATTCTAGAAAAACACATAAACACATACACACAAATATATATATATATATATATATATATATATATATATATATATATATATATATATATATATATATATATATATATATATATATATATATATATATATATATATATATATATATATATATATATATATATATATAGTCATTTTTAGTATGTAATCTGTTCTACCGTTAGTAATTATTAAGTAAAACTTTAACTTTAAAAGCTTCTTAAAATAAGTTGAATTCATGACAGTAAAATATATCATATGCTAAAAAATTTTAATCAAATATTCTCATCATTTGTTATCTTAAATAAATCGTATGCAATATTGAGCAAACAATAGCCTGCAAAGCAAAACTATATAAAGTGCTAATTTTCTAATGTCAAAAAAAGTTTTTAAAATAAAAATTTATATTAATTATTTCTGGATATTTTTTTTAACGTTGAAGTCAAAAGAAGAGATGGGGAAAATAGACAAAGGGGGCGTGTTTCAGATTTTGCCAGTGGGAAACATGTAAGAATGAACATAGCAATTAAGTTAGAGAAAGAAAGGTTGAGTCTTTTTAGAAAGGAGTTTAGAAGAGCAGTTCTCCCTTGAAGTTCGGACAAGAGAGAGAGAGCACAATTTTAGAAAGTAAAATTAAACTGGAGAGTTAATTATTTGTAAGAGTTGACCTTAGACTCTATTGTTGAAGGAGAGCTGTTTTAAATAGAACCATCCCAAAAGTGTGAGGAATACTCCATATAAAAGTGAGCGACAGTACTTGAAAGAGCAAGTCACCAGAGTGAAGTTAAGCAATTGTGAAGGTGCCCCAGAAGACCCAAATTAATGAAAGATAATTTAGAAATGTAAATATTTGTGACCTTTGCATGAAAAGAAAAACACGAAAAAAAAGAAACCAAGAATATTTAAGGACATACGAAGGTTTCATTTGTGTGTTTTCGAAGATGTTGATGTTGTGTGGATGAAAATGGCGAGTCGAATGATGAGTTTTTCGGACGTTGAAAATAAATGTGTTTTCTCTGCTTCAATTAAAAATTCAACAAGGATAAGTGGTTTGTTGCTCCAAGGTCACTCTCCTAGCATGAGTTTTATATATATATATATATATATATATATATATATTATATATATATATATATATATATATATATATATATATATATATATATATATATATATATATATATATATATATATATATATAACAACACTAAGAAACAAATTCTTAGCAAGGTTAATGAAAAGCAAATAAGAGACAAACATGAAAGGAGGACAACAATAACGAGGTTAGTAGGTTGGTTGGCGGATAAAATATATAAAAGAACGTATATATATATATATATATATATATATATATATATATATATATATATATATATATATATATATATATATATATATATATATATATATATATATATATATATATATATATATAATATAAATGCATATAGAAATAAAAGAACAAAGAAATAAAAGCTACAGAATAAGTCATCTAAACCTTATATAATAATTAATGAACAATATAACAAAATAAAATATGCAATGATATGAATATAAAATAAAGGCTAAATAATTACATGAATAGAATAGTGAGAAAATAATATATGGAAAATAAAATAAAATATATATAAAATAAATAAATGAATAATGTAGATAAATGAAATGTGATAATGCATGATAAAAATAGAAACGGGGTAAGAGGAGATGAATGAAAGGAATTGTATCTTGAAAAGTCCATTGTCATTGTTTAAGGATAGAAGTGTTGTGTGTATAAATAAGGATTCCAAGATATGCAGATGAAGAGGTTGTGTGGTTTGTGTGATTATCTTGAAACAACACAGCATTGACTAAAAGATCATGGGTGTTAACAGTGCTGTCAAATGGATGAGGATGGGTGGGTGGGTCAGTGGCAAATCTGTACGAACGAAATAGACAAAGGGTGGGTGGGGTGTTTTTGATTTTTCCAGTGGGAAAAATGTAAGAATGAGCACAGCAGTTAAGTTAGAGAAGGAAAGGATGAGTCTTTTTAGAATGGAGTTTAGAAGAGCAATTCTCCCTTGAAGTTTCGGTAGGAGAGAGAGAGAGAGAGAGAGAGAGAGAGAACAATTTGAGAAAGTAAAATTAGACATAGACCTCTTTACAGAGGTCAAGGCAAACTTATAGACTACAGAGGAACGCAAGGGGACTGGAATTACGTCTTAATAATTGAGAAAGGAACTTATAATAAAATCGAATAAAAATAGTTTGCTATTTAGTTGTCAAAAATGATAAGATAAAATGTTGGATAAGTCTTTGTTTAATTTGCGATGAATGCAATCTTGGAATTGAAATTGACATCTAAAAAATTTTTGGAATTGTTGACAGTGTTTCTATAGGAGTATAAATTTTGTTTAGGAAGGAGTTGATCATTTTAAGGATTTGGGAAGTAGGGTAAAAATTATGGTGGAAAAATTTTACCAGAAATTGGAATTCATTGTGTAAATTAGAATAAGATGAAGAAAGGTTATAGGCTTTATGGAGTAATGTTTTTTTGCTATTATATTTATAATTTAAGGGAATGTGTCTGGAGAAATTGTCTTAAAATTTAAAATGTCTACTTCCTGTGCATAGCTGAGGAGAGTTGTTGTTCTTTCTTGAGATGAGTAAATCCAGGAAAGGTAGAGAGTCATCCGACTCTTTTAAAACTGTAAATTTAATGTTGAGAAGCTGGGAGCTGAGAAAATCTAAAAAGGGTTGAATGATTTCTTCTTTTGAGAATAGCAAGAAAGTATCATAAATAAATCTATTTTTCTGTTATGTAATTACTTATCCTTTCTTTTATATTCCTATCATTGTATATTTTATTTTGTTATATTGTCCCTTAATTTTCATATAAGTTTTAGATCACTTATACTGTCACTTTTACTGCTTTCTTTTTGTTTCTATATGAATTTATAATATATATATATATATATATATATATATATATATATATATATATATATATATATATATATATATATATATATATATATATATATATATATATATATATATTCCTCTGTTTTTCTTAAATATTTTTTATCCGTTAACCAACCTACAAACCTTGTTATTGTTTTCCTACTTTCATGATTTGTCTTTTATTTGCTTTTAACCTTGCTAAGAATTTGTTCCTTAGTGTTGTGTTACTAACTGTTGATTTCCATTTTTGTTTATTGTCCTGAAGAGGAGGACAGTGAAATTCCTCGAAACGTCGATATTTTAATAATCAATGTTTATAGCTTTAAGTTCTTCTTTTTATTGTGAAACTAAAATACCCGAACAATAGAAACCTTCATCAAGTATATATATATATATATATATATATATATATATATATATATATATATATATATATATATATATATATATATATATATATATATATATATATATATATATATAATATATATATATATATATATATATATATATATATATATATATATATATATATATATATATATATATATATATATATATATATATATATATATATATATATATAAGTTGAGATAGCTTCTATCCTAGAGAACCTTAATCCAATTAGAAAGGTTAAAACCAGTACCAAAGGGTTTCCACAAACTCATTTAATGCACTGTGAACGTTTCATATTGTATCTCTGCCTTCAGGCTTAATAAGAAAAAAAGCCCTTGACTACACCTTTTCAAGAAAAGCTGTATGTGTGAAACCACTCCAGATGAGTGAGGCGTACTCTATACAGGGGCAAACAGTACCTCTATAAAAAGCAAGGAACTGGAGTGGTGTGAAGAATTTCTGAAGGCGTCTCAAAACACCTAACGTCTTAAAAGCTTCTTTAAAAAAGTTGTAATGTGATCTTTTCAAGAAAGATCATGAGGAAAAAATACACCAAGAATATTAAGAACAGATGAAGGTTTCATTTGTGTGTTTACTGAGAAGATAAATGTAAAGGATGAACGGTGGTCGTCTATAGAATGACCAGAAAGGAAATCAGAGATAAAGTCACAGAGAGAAGGATAGATTCCGAAAGAGGGAAGTTTGGAAATCAAAGCTTTGTGCCAGACTTTATCGAAAGCTATATATATATATATATATATATATATATATATATATATATATATATATATATATATATATATATATATATATATATATATATAAAATAAAAGACACTTGCATTTGTTTTTCCTTTCTTTTATCCAAAGTCTTGGCTAATCCCTTCTCCTCGAAGTTGATCCATTAACGTACAGTATGTCTTCCTTAGACCCAAACACTCTTCTACATACTTTCATACACACACGAGCTCACATACATGTCGACATAAACACACACACACAACCATAAGCACATGCAACAGATGAGGGTTAAAACGTTTCTATTACATAAATTTTATTATGAAAAATAAAAATAGAATTAAAAATCCGAAAGAAGAATCGTGTTTCATATTCCACCGAAATTGTTGAATAATATATATATATATATATATATATATATATATATATATATATATATATATATATATATATATATATAATGACAGAAAAAAACTATTCCTCACGCAAGGATTCGAAACCGTTAACAACAGTGTCGCCAGAAGTATATAATATGTGTCACATTTCATTAATTACCATAACATTTTATTACGTATTATGTTCTTCTCATGTTTTTATTTTCTTTATTTTTGTATTTTTTTTTTACAACAATATCTTTGGTATTTTTATTGTTTTTTTTTCTGTTTATTGTTGTATTTGTCTTACTCTTTGCAGCAATCTTGAAAATGATCCTAATTATGGATTGAAACGTAGATTATGTTCAGATTAATGTCAATGATGAACTTTACATTTGATTATTTTGATTAGATACTGTATTTTAAATCAATATAATAACCCAGGAGCACCCAGAAGAATGCCGTAGTAGCACCAGTAGGCGTTCCAAACACCCTCCTATGGATTCTGATAGTTATATTCAATATACAGGGGTTAGACAAAAAAAATGGAAACATCCAAACAAACGCATATAACCTTGACTATTATGGCGCTGGATTACCCTCGAAATTTAGAACTGTTTGTATTCTTCTAGGAATCTTCTCATGGGAATCTTGTACAATTCTTCCAGAAAAACAGTGGCAAGTTCCATTAATGATGATAGAGGTTGATTGCGTTCTCGATCATTTGATTAAAACACTGCTCACAAAGGCTCAATATTACTGAAATCAAGCGATTGTAGAGGACAGGACAGATGTGAATGAAACCTCACCTTTGTATTCAGAAAACCAGTCCTGGACGAGTTTAGCTGAAATGCATTCTGAAAAATTGTTTCACCATCAGGGAACAGACATTCCACCTTTCTATGGACATGGTCACCCAAAATGGTTATGCAGTAGTAGTAGGCAGTGACAGTAACTTGCAGGGCAATGATACAGTAGGTCCTGCAGAAAACCATGACATGGCTGCCCATACCATGACAGAACCACCAATTTGTTTACCTGTTGGTTTCAAACACCTTGCATTGCAAGCTTGGCCCTGCGTTATCCAGAAATATATTCAGCCAGAGTTCGGAAAGAGTGTAAAGCTCGACTCATCTGATCAAATGATATTCTTCAATTGCAAAACAGTCCAGTTTTTATGCATTTGATACCACGCTTTTTAGCGTTTTGGAAACTGACGAGTAGTTTTCGAATGACGGTTCGTCCTTGCAAACCTTGTTTGTGCAGATCCTTTCATACTGTTTTGGACCCGAATAGGGTTTGTAACCACGGTATTCAACTCGGAAGCAATCTTTGGAGCAGTAGACTTCTGATTTTTCATCACAGCTGTACGCAACAATTGTCTATCTGTATCATTCAACACACATTTCCATCTGCTGGTGTTTGTCAGATGCGGTTTTACCAGTCTTACTGTGTACCGTCATAGTCTTTGACGCTGTCCCTCACGATACCCTAAACACTTCCTCTACTTTGGTTACAGAGGAATCCACCATAAGAGACTCAGTCATTTGACCACGTTGGAATTCCTTTAGCTCTGCCATGATTCACTCACAACTTCACAGAACGCTTCCTTGACGACAAATGATTCTTGAAATGTGTAGACGAGCTTAAAATAGTAGTTGCCTTGCCCATATACGACAGCGTCTTTTAAAAACTCAGCTATAGAATACCTGTTATTACCGTCATGAATTTTGACAGGTGTTTACATATTTTTTTGTCCAACCCTATATATATATATATATATATATATATATATATATATATATATATATATATATATATATATATATATATATATATATATATATATATATATATATATATATATATATTAAAATTCAGAGAGTAATGCTGTTTATATGTATTATTTGATGCACATTAACACAAGGAATAAATATTTCTCTACAAAAATATTCAAAATATTAAACATTCCTTTTGTTCATTTCCCATTTCGTATCTTTATTAAATATTTTTTACATTAATTAATGGAGGGTCATTCGAAATGAATGATCGTTTTATAATTTTTTTATTTTATATATATATATATATATATATATATATATATATATATATATATATATATATATATATATATATATATATATATATATATATATATATATATATATATATATATATATATATATATATAAAATAAATAAATATAAATATATATATATATATATATATATATATATATATATATATATATATATATATATATATATATATATATATATATATATATATATATATATATATATATATATATATATATATATATATATATATATATATAATAATATATATATATAAATAATATAAAAAAAAAAAAAAAAAAAAAAAAATAAAACATTTAAATAAAAATTTGAAATCGAAAGATGAAAAAAAAATGTTATTAAAATGTAGATTTAATTTGATTTAATTTAATTTATTTATTAATTTATTTTTATTCAGGTAATTAAAGTGAAATAAAATGTGTGTAAATTTGTCTCCGAGTTTTGTTTGATTTTAGTTTCATTTTTGCTTTAATAAATTAAAATTTTATTTTTTTCATATTTTTTAACGTATAAATGAAATAATAGCTTTGAAGTCTTATATTTTTCAATTAAATTTATAAAATAATTCATAGGTTTCACAGTTTCATTTTACACTATTTTATTCTAAATCTCAGTTAATACTCGTATAAATATATATATATATATATATATATATATATATATATATATATATATATATATATATATATATATATATATATATATATATATATATATATATATATATATATATATATATATATATATTACACAGCACAACTACTCACGGGCAAATCCCTATTCAAGGAGGGGGTGTTAGAAGAATAAAAATGAAAATAAAAGAATTAAAATAAAAAAAAAATGAAAGAAAAAAAAAAAAAAAAAAAAAAAAAAAAAAATATATATATATATATATATATATATATATATATATATATATATATATATATATATATATATATATATATATATATATATATATATATATATATATATATATATATATATATATATATATATATATATATATATATATATATATATATATATATATATATATATATATATATATATATATATATATATATATATATATATATATATATATATATATATATATATATATATATATATATATATATATATATATATATATATATATATATATATATATATATATATATATATATATATATATATATATATATATATATATATATATATATATATATATATATATATATATATATATATATATATATATATATATATATATATATATATATATATATATATATATATATATATATATACAGGGTGACACAATGAAAAGGGAAAATTCTGTCACTCGCAGAATAATAAAAAATATTAGCATATGTTTATTTTTGGTAAACGTAACGCAAATTTAGTACATGCCATTAACTGTCCCACTTCACAACATATAATTTTCGAAACAATGTCCGGAAGATGAAGAAATTTTCCATAGCACCTTGAAGCATCTCCATCGGGATTGCAGCGATTTGATCTCCTATCCTCGTTTTCAGTTCAGCGATTGTAGTTGGCTGAGTTGTGTAAACCCTGCTTTTGTCCTGGCCCCACAAGGAAAAATCGCACACTGACAGATCTGGGGATCGTGGTGGCCAATGAAAGTCGCCAAACCGTAAAATGACGTTGTTACCAAAGAGCCGTCGAAAGACTTACATTGACGCTCTGGCAGTATGGGCCGTTGATCCATCTTGCTGAAACCACTAATCATGAAGATAGGAAATGGTTTGCAGCTGTTTCGAGCATATCAACACAACATTCGCATTCCCTCTCTCATCTTCAAAGAAGGTCCAATCACTCCGCGCGCGGATACGGCACACCATACTGTAACTTTTGGGATGTGTAATGGTCGTTCGTGCAGTTGACGAGGGTTTTCAGCCGCCCAATATCTGAAATTCTGCTTGTTTACATACTCACTCAAATGGAAATGAAACCCATCCGACATGAAAAGCCTCTCAAAATTGTGGTCGTTCTTAATCTTCGCAATCATTTGTTCGCAGAAATGTTGTCTCGCCACGTAGTCAGGTGGTTTTAATTCCTGTACAAATTGAATTTTGTAATGGTGCAATCTAAACTCCCTGTGGAGTATGCGCTGGATAGTAGTTCGGTTTAGGTTCAATGGCCCCTCGTGTTTCCTTCCCGGTCTTCGTGGGCTCCTTTGAATTGAGGCCCGAACCGCTTCAATGTTTTCGGGGGTTCGTTGACTCCCTGGTGGTTTCTTTTTTAGAGCTGAACCCGTCTCTTCGAACTGACAACCCATGTGTGGATGGCCTGGCAAGATGGAACTCGTCCATTGCGTCCCACATTGCAATGGCGGCGGAAAACCCGTCGAGCAGCTGTTAGACTGTCATCATTATTGTAGAATGCCTTCACTGCAAATGCACGTTGTAAACCCACACAACGTTACATGATTAGTGAATGGCAGGTTGTTGTGCCCACCTTTCTATCACCTCTGCAGGGTTGCCAGTACCACTTTCAAATTTTCCCTTTTACTTGTGTCACCCTATATATATATATATATATATATATATATATATATATATATATATATATATATATATATATATATATATATATATATATATATATATATATATATATATACACGAATAAAAACATTTATCTGTATTTATATGTTTTCAACTGGTAAAGTCTGAAACACACTCATTTTATCTGTTTTCCCAACTCTTTTGACTATATATATATATATATATATAATATATATATATATATATATATATATATATATATATATATATATATATATATATATATATATATATATATATATATATATATATACGAACTTTTGCCTTTGATTGAGTATTGGAAACTTTGTAGAGGTTTGTTTCTTAGAATTAAAAAAAAGAAAGTCTTTCACAACACTAGTCCAAGTGTCATTTTCATACGCAATGCATTCGTAAAATTTTGAAAATTCCCTTTTTCATCGAATTTATTACATTAATAATTTCTTAAGTAATTTAATCGTTATAAATTTAAAGTTAACAAAACATTGACCGTGTCTTCTGATTGTGGACAGTTTGCTATGTACTGTCCTTTTGAAGGATCTCCAGGGAACACAATTCAGAAGAGTTAATTTTGGCGAACGTGCTGACAAATGTACAGGAATTCCCTGTCGTTTCCATAAAAAAATGGTAATCTCGGTGTAAAATTGTCCCAGCAGCCTTGAGTACTGTGCCAAGCACCTTTCATACCGATACATCCAATGTACTAGTCTTCCAGCAATATTAGTATGGTTGGGCCTGGTTAGGTGGTTGTATATATATATATATATATATATATATATATATATATATATATATATATATATATATATATATATATATATATATATATATATATATATATATATATATATATGGTAGTATATTTAAGGATTACGGTTTAGTAACAGCTGGGTTTTAGAATGGGTAGGGGATGTGTGGACCATGTGTTCACACAAAAATTGATCGGTTAGAAATTTTTAAAATATTAAGTTTGGTATGTTTTATAGACTTGGAGAAGGCATATGATAGTGTAAGTAGGAGAAAATATTTTGAGATACTTATCGAGAAGGATATGAAGGGGAGATTATTGAAAGGGATAAATCTTTTCATGAGAATTGTAGAGAAAGGGTAAGGGCGAAGAGGGAACTGGCGAAGTGGTTTAATATAGAAGTAGAGCTGAGACAGGGACTTATGTCGCTGTGGTTGTTTAATCCGTTAAAGGATGATCTTCTTAGGGAGATCGAAAAGGAAAGGAAGGGTGTTAGATTTAGAAGTGGAGAAGATGAATGGAAAGTATATGTCTTGTTTGTTTACTGATGAAGTGGTGTCGGTTGCTGAATCTGGGGAAAAATTGAGATAATTGGTGATGGAGTTTGTTAGGGAATGTGCGTCTAAAGGATTGAAGATAAATTCAATAAAAGAGGTAAGTAATGATGATTGGGAGCGGGGGGGGGGGGGCTAAAGTAGTACGAGGAGAGGATTGAGGGCTGTTGAGGGGAGGAAGAGATCAAATGCCTAGAAATGCTCGTAGATGGAAAAGGGGGATGGAAGGGAAAATAAAGAATAGAGTGGTTGAGGAAATGAAAGTGATAGGGGGACTGAGGGAGAATACCGAAAGAAATAATGGTTTGAATGTTTGAAAATATATGTTTGCTATCTGTAATGCAGGGGTGTGAAACATGTATGATAAATGCTCAGACAAGAAAAAGCTTAGAAGTTTTTGAGATTAAAGGATTATAGGCTATTTGTGGGTTAAGGATGACAGATAGAGTTAGAAACGAAAAGGAAAATGTTTAGATGGAAGAGGGGAACTGTGGGAAGAGCGGAGGAGAGTGTATTAAGGTAGTTTGAACATATGTGTGTGAAGAGCAAATGAGGATATGATGGTGGATAGAGTGATGAGATCCAAGATGGAAGGAGGAAGGGGGAGGAGAAGGTCAAAGTGATTTGTGTAGATTGGTTGAGATTTTGTTAATGTGGGCAGAGGTTTAAAACTGCACGATGTTAGGAGAGTTGCGGAGCATATGATAAGATTATATATATATATATATATATATATATATATATATATATATATATATATATATATATATATATATATATATATATATATATATATATATATATATATATATATATATATATGAAAGAATTTTGGAGAGGGGACTGAGAGTAAGCGTGGAGGAAAAACTAAACCAAGCACAACATGGCTTCAGACCAGGCAGAGGAACAACTGATTTAATTTTCAGTCTGAAGATGCTTATTGAAAAGAACTGGGAGTGGGCTAAGGAAATGTATATTGCATTTATAGATCTGGAGAAGGCTTTTGACACCGTACCTAGAGAGAAATTGTGGGAAACACTTAGGGATCCTTTTTATGAGGTGGACCCAAAATTGATTAGGCTAATACGAGGAATGTATGAAACCAGCGAAAGTGCAGTGAGAACGGCACATGGCATAGGTGATTGGTTTCCGGTGAGATCTGGAGTGAGACAAGGTGGAGTGATGTCACCTCTACTTTTTATTATATATATGGATAGGTGTATCAGGAAAGTAGATATGGGAGACGAGCTCGGTGTAGTTTTGGCATATGCCGATGATATAGCAGTTGTGACAAGAAGCAGAGAGACTTTGCAGCAGGCAATGGAAACGTGGGGAGAGGTGTTCAGGAGAGTGGGGATGAAGGTAAATAAGGGTAAAACGGAGGTGATGAGAATTGCGAGGGGTTAGGAGGAGGTTGTGTTGATGTTGGATGGGGTGAGGTTAGCGGAGACACAGAAGTTCAACTATTTAGGGGTGACTGTGAACTCTGATGGGGAGATGGCACAGGAGATAGAAGGCAGAATCGAGAAGTTCTCTGGGGTGTTGAGACGGCTGTACCCTCTGTTAAAGGACAGGCATATACCAAGAAAGGTGAAAACCCTGATATATACATCGATACTAAGACCTGTTCTGATGTATGGATCTGAGGCCTGGACTTTGACTACCAGAACCAGAAGCAGAGTGGAGGCGGCGGAAATGAGAGCTCTGCGTCTGATAAGGGGAGTGACTAGGTTGGACAGAATGAGGAGTGTAAATATTAGGAGAGAGCTTGACGTCGAGTCGTGGAGTGAAGTGGCGGAGAGGCGGCAGCTGAGCTGGTACGGACATATGAAAAGGATGAATGACGCGAGATATCCGGCAAGATTTTACAACTGGCAGCCGGAGGGAAGGAAGACCGAGGAGACGATGGAGGGATGGAGTGGCAGAAGCTATCGCTAGAAGGGGAGTGACGCTGGAGGAGGTTGAAGAGAGGGGACTGTATATGGACAGATCTGTCTGGAGAGGCTTCGCGAGAGACAGGGCTATGCCCTAACTACGCGTCTGGTGAGAAATATATATATATATATATATATATATATATATATATATATATATATATATATATATATATATATATATATATATATATATATATATATATATATATATATATATATATATATATATATATATATATAAATTTTCCTCTTTTAAAATCATCTCTAAAATATGTTTAAGAAATAATAATAATAAAAGGGATTTTCCTCGTTTTATACATTTTTAATTAGCGATTTTTCAAATTATCATCAAATATTTTCTTAATTATTTAACCTAATTATACATCTCGAAACGTCATTAATGAGGATTATCACTCGTTAGCAAAACTTAATTTATAAAAGAATTATCTAATTGGTGAGATATATATATATATATATATATATATATATATATATATATATATATATATATATATATATATATATATATATATATATATATATATATATATATATATATATACAGTGATGTTTAATGAAAGTGCATCATCTGATAGTTTATTTTGAATAAAAATAAAGAATTGTAATGTAATAATTCATTCATATTACATTTAGACAAATTCTACGCGCGTGTGCAATGACTTTGCTATTCTCAATGTGAAGGTAATATTGGATGATTCGTCTTCGTATGGCGTTATAAAACAGTATCTCTCAGATCATCTGTATTTGATGTCTCTGTTGTCGTCGTCAGTTACTCTCAATTAACGCCAAGCAAAAAGAGTGTCGTTGTTGCGTTACATGAAAGTTATGCTGCTCATATATAATGTTCTTAATTTCATATAGTCAGTCCACATTCAGTAGATTGCTTTCTAAACTCCGGAGTACGGAATTAATTGACAGGAAACAAGGAAACATATGGAAAAGACTATAGCTACCAACGCCAAAACAAGATCTTATTTTGAAGCGTTTGTGCCTAAAAAATCGTTCGATGTCTTGGTCTGGGCTAAAATGAGAGTGGTAAGAGGCCACAGGTGTAGTGGCTAGTGCAGTAACAGTGTCAAGACACCTGTATATATATATATATATATATATATATATATATATATATATATATATATATATATATATATATATATATATATATATATATATATATATATATATATATATATATGTGTGTGTGTGTGTGTGTGTGTGTTTGTATATATGTATGTATTCATGTGGAAATATGTACGTGTGAATATATATGTGTGAGTGTGTATGTGTATATGTAGATGTGTGAGCATCTTTAAGTTGAATGAGTACATGCATGTATGTATGTTTCCAGGAATGATTATGTATGATTGGACAGCCAATTTCTGCTATTAGACTATGTCTTCCCTTATTTGTACTCTCGAACTGTCTTAATTTCATATGACTTACTCATTAAAAATTTTACAATTATCAACCAACTGTCGTTTCAAATTCAATGTCAATAGACGTTTTATATCCCTTACAGTCTTCATTTAGTGTTCTATTTATTTATCTACTTAAAAAATTTTGTTTTTGTCTTTTGCTTAATTTTCATAGAGTAGTTAAAAACAATTTTGTTCTGTGATATTGATAATTTATTTTCTTTTCAGTCCTCTTGATGATGGTTCAATGATAGTAGAACCGAAACGTTAAACTTTATTACACTTAATTTAATATTAAAAAATGCAAAATGTAATTGTTTTTTCAAAATCTTGATCATTAAAAGTAAAAAAAAATAATAAAAAACTGATGTTACGTTTATTTCTGGCCATTCCTGTTTATAATATATATATATATATATATATATATATATATATATATATATATATATATATATATATATATATATATATATATATATATATATATATATATATATATATATATATCATCCGGAATCGTGCAAAATCTGTTCTTTGTGATACTAAAAATGCAATAATCTTTATTTGGTTCTTCTTCACGCTCTTTCTAGGATTTTGCAAAATATGTCATCTCTAACTTTGCTTCTTCCTTTTTTCCACCTTTAGTATTTTCCGACGATACAACTGCCGTTTTACCTTCATAAAGCTGAACTCTTCGCTCAAACTTTTGCCTCTAATTCTACCTTAGACGATTCCGGGGCTGTTCCTACTCCTTCAACCCCCTCCAACTCATTTATGCCTAAAATTTTAATTACTTCTAAAGACATCATTTCTGCTCTCTCTGAGCTTAACACTAAGAAGGCGTACGGTCCTCATGATATTCCTCCTGTGGTTCTCAAAACTTGAGGTTCCGAGCTCGCACCCTGCCTTTGTAAACTATTTCGTCTCTGTCTTTATACTTCAACTTTCCCTTCTTGTTGGAAACGTGCGCTCATTCAGCCTATGCCGAAGAAGGGGCCTCAAAAACTCAATTTTTTCATCTTTCTACTTAGCACAATCTTCCACACAACTATGATATCTTTGAAAACACACAACTCAAGCCTGCATCTCTCCTTAATATTCTTGGTGTTTCTTTTTCTCGTGATCTTTCTTGGAAAGATCACATTATTTCTCTCTCTAAACAAGCTTCTAAGAGGTTATGTGTTCTGAGGCGCCTTCAGTATTTCTTCACTCCACCCCAGTTACTTACTCTGTGTAGGGGTGTTGTTCGCCCCTGTATGGAGTATGCGTCACACATCTGGGGTGGTTCCACTCATACAGCTCTCCTTGAGAAGGTGGAGGCTAGTGCTTTTCGTCTTATCAACTCTTCTGCTCTCGCTAATTCTCTCCTGTCTTTTTCTTCCCGTCGAACTGTTGCGTCACTCTCTCTATACTATAGCCATTACAATGAACACTGCTCTTCTGAACTCTTCCGTCGCATATCTCCTCCATTGAGAAGGATCGTGCGACACGCCTTTTACACACACACATCCTTCCTGTGTCCAACTCTCCGACCCCTTACGTAACAGCTATGCTCGATCTTACATGTACTCTACTAGTAAAGTCTGGAACACACTTCTTTCATCTATTTTTCCAACTTCCTATGACTTACACACCTTTAAACGCCGTGTACCGGGACATGTCTGCCTTTTAAATTGACCCGATTTCTGGATTGTTCCCAAACTTTGGTGGTAACTTGGTTGGACTCTATCCTTTGCCCACCAGAGTTATATATATATATATATATATATATATATATATATATATATATATATATATATATATATATATATATATATATATATATATATATATATATATATATATATATATATATATATATATATATATATATGGAGAGATGAATTCTCGTATTCCAAATTTGAGCATCTTTTCCCTAAATATTCTTATTCATTTTCTGAATTCATTTTCTTTAACAAATAAAAATAAGATGAAAAAAAAAATATTATTATTAGTCTTCGACTAAATTTTGAAGTAATTTCCTTCCTTTTTATTTCATTAT
>SEYY01020038.1:135000-140000 GCA_009176605.1 Armadillidium nasatum
TTAAGGAGATAAAATTTTGACAATTCTCTTATTATTCCTTTTCAAAGAAGATCTTTTTCATTTATGAGAGCTTGGAAAGTAATATGAATTTTCTTTTAAGTTTAACAATTAATTAATTACATTATGATCTTTATTTTGAAAATTTTAATAGAATTTAGAAACCAAATCTTTGTATATATATATATATATATATATATATATATATATATATATATATATATATATATATATATATATATATATATATATATATATATATATATATATATATATATATATATATATATATATATATATATATTTTTTATTATTCTGTTACCTCTTACTCTCTCCATCCTCAATAATAAAATAATAAAATGAATAAGTAAATAAATATATTAAAACAAATGACGTTTCGGATTAATACCAAAAACCATTTTCAAATTACCTAAAAGGAAAATATATCTGATTAACACTGAGAATATATAAATAATTGCAAATTAAATATTATAATTAAAGTAGAGCACATAAAAGGATGACTGGTTATACTAAAAGGTAAGTTTAAATGAACATCCTAAAGATCAAATAAGACTGAATAATGAACAGATTAGTTGGTTGAAGACGCATCAAATAGACAGGTTATTAATATGAATACCAAAATTCAATAAGTAAATAAATAAATATAAAAATATTGACAAAATCATTCAATAAAGCATGCATAGATAACCGTAAACCATACACACATTTATAACCACATGCATACATATAAACCTACATATATACACATGAACATTCACATCCTTATACATAAATTTTTTTTTTATTTCACCTCTGGTGCGTAAAGGCCAGAGGCCTACTAAAATTTCCAAGAGTTCAGAGGAAAGTCTGAAACATGGTCAAATCAAAGACCGACATGACCTGATACACGTCATTTGAATGTGTGTAAGTCATTCGAAGTTGTGAAAATAGATGAAGAGAATGTGTTTCAGATTTTACCATGCCAGTAGAGTACATGTAAGATTGAACATAGTGGTTAAATATGGGTTCAGAGAGTTGGATAGAAAAGGATGAAACTGTCTAGAAAGACGAGTCGCACGAGCCCTTCTTACTGGAGGAGGTATGCGACTAGAGAGTTCAGAAGAGCTGTGTCCATTGTGACGCAACAATTCGAGAGGCAGAAGTAGACTGGAGATAATTAATGAGAGCAGAAATGTTGATAAGACGAAAATCCTTAGACTCCACCTTTTCAAGGAGAGCTATATGAGTGTAACCACCCTAGATGTGTGAGTCGTACTCCATATAGGGACGAATAACACCCCAATAGAAAGCAAGCAACTGGGGTGGAGTGAAGAAATATTGAAGGCGCTTCAGAACACCTAACCTCTAAGAAGCTTGTTTAGAAAGAGAAGTAATGTGATCTTTCCAGGAAAGATCACGAGAAAAAGATATACCAAGAATATTAAGGAGAGATGAAGGTTCGAGTTGTGTGTTTTCGAAGAATATATCATAGCTGTGTGGAACATTGTGACGAGTAGAGAGATGGAGGATTTGAGTTTTTGAGACATTGAAAACGACCATATTTTCTCTGACTCAATTTGAAATTAGAGATAAATCAGAGGTCAGCTGTTCCAAGACTACCTTCATTGCGTCTATTAACTGCTGTTAGGAGGGGCGCCTTTCAAATTGAAAAGAGTAATGAAGGGTGGAGTCATCGGCATATGAGTGGATAGGAGATGAAATAACAGAGAGAAGATCATTAATGAAAAGCAGAAAAAGTGTTGGGGATAGGACAGATCGTTGATGAACAACACTATTAATAGATTTAAAGGAAGAACGATGGCTGTCTACAGCAGCTGCTATAGAACTACCAGAAAGGAAATCAGAGAGAAGAATAGATTCCGAAAGAGGGAAGTCTGAAAATGAAAACTTTGTACCTGACTCTATTGAAAACTTTCGATATGTCCAGCACGTCAGCAAAAGATTCACCGAAATGCCGAAGAACTGAAGACCAAGAGTCAGAGAGAAGTGAAAGGAAATCAAAGGTAGGGCTTATATTACGAAAGACATATTGGCGATCAGAGAAAAGATTAGAAGAATTGAGAGATATCCAAATCTTCCTATTAAGGATAAATTCGAAAACTTTAGAAAGAACGGAGGTTAAAAGAATGGGACGGTAGTTAGAGGGTTGGGAGGGGTCCTCTTCTTCGGCACAGGCTGAGTGAGCGCACATTTCCAGCAAGAATAGAAGGCTGAAGTAGAAGACAAAGACGAAATAGTTTACCAAGGCAGGGTGCAAGCACGGAAGCACAATTTTTTAGAACCACAGGAGAGAGATGTCATTAGTACCGTACGCCTTCTTAGTGTTTAACTCAGAGAGAGCAGAAATAACGTCTTTTGAAGAAATGAGTTTGAGGGGGTCTGAAGGAGTAGGAACAATTCATGAATCGTCTAAGGTTGAATGAGAGGCAAAAGTTTGAGCCAATGTTTCAGCTTTAGAGTAAGGCAAAACGGCAATTGTGCCGTCAGAAGATACAAAAGGAGGGAAAGAGTTGGGAGAAAAGTTAGAGTTGACATTTTTTGCCAAATGCCAGTAAGGTCGTGAGAAAGTAGAACCAGAAAGATTGTTGCATTTTAAACGGGGAAATGAGTTTTTTAGTGTTACAGAGAATAGATTTTGCTCCACTTCGGAATGAAATATAAGTTGCATGAGTTTCTGGAGTTTGAAGACGACGGTAAACCCTGAAGGCAGCATCCCTGCAGCGAATAGCACTAGAACAAGTAGAGTTAAATTAAGGTTTGTTAGGTTTAGTAGAAGGAAATGAATATGGAATGGACACCTTCATGCCAGAAAGGATCATTTCGATTATGCTCTCTGCACACTCAGAGGGACCCCTCTCATGGAAACAGTAATCATTCCATCGAAAATCAGAAATGTACAACCGCAAGTCGGACCAGTTAGTGGCACCGAAATTATGAATATATATATATATATATATATATATATATATATATATATATATATATATATATATATATATATATATATATATATATATATATATATATATATATATATATATATATATATATATATATTAGTTTTTAAAAGATATAAGGTCCAGGTAATAAAAATTAATTAAGTTTTATTAAAAGAGTATTTAATCACTAATTCAGGTAAATTGGTGAGATAAATTAACAAATAAATAAATCGTAAATAGATTAATGAATTATTTTATTTAGGAAACAGAAGTAATGATAAAAAACGTAGTTAAAATAAATTAAAAAAAAAAAAATTAAATTTATGTACTGTCAACAGAATGGAGATCACTAAAAAAAATTTAAATGAGTAACAAAAAAGATAAGATAAATAATTAAAGTAATAAATGAAATTTAACATGAATAACAATTAAAAGAAAATGATGAAGAAAAATAAAAATTTGAAGTAAGAAATATTAGAAAAATAATAAATTTTCACTGAAATAAATTTTTTTAACTTTTTTTTTTTCCTTTTTATTATTTATGATCTATTTTTCCTTTTTAGCAAGGGTTCTTCCCTACTTCGTGACCAATTTGCACAAAGGAAAAAGGATTTTATTTTGCTTTCCAATCTATATTTGATGTTTTTATGTTAAATAAATATGCAATGCCTTTTATTTCTCCAAATATGTGAAATAAATAGTATTGTTAGCTTTGCAAATATATATATATATATATATATATATATATATATATATATATATATATATATATATATATATATATATATATATATATATATATATATATATATATATATATTATACTACTACTTCTTCTTCCTTTCTCTTATCTTCTTGTTACTCTTTCAAACTCTTATTTACTTCGTCATAACTTACATACTTATATCTCTTCTACTTCCGGTTTCAATTTTAAAAATAATTTCTTTTGGAAAATTGTAAAGTCCAAAACACACACATACTGTGATTAACCAGTGGGAAAAGCCGTAAGGAAAACAATGTGCTTATTACAATGGGCAATTTATTACCCTAAAACAAAATAACCGATATTCTTACAGTTATTAAAGAAAAAAAGTTATAATTTTTTGCAGCTGCCAGTTATTATTATTATTATTATTATTATTATTATTATTATTATTATTATTATTATTATTATTATTATAACAAAGCTCAAATATTAATTATCGCCATCTTTATTATTATATTATTATTATTATTATTAATGCTATTATTACTTATTATTGTTTATATAATTATTATTATTATCATAATTATTATTATTATTACACCCCTCATGAAAGTAGCTTTTTTGTAGTACAGTAGAGAGGGGCTCAAACACTTTGTGTTTGCGAAGTGTTACCTTCTGCCTTTTTTTTATGTTCATCTTCTTTTAATTTTTTATTCCCTTGTTCCTCTTCCTTCACATACGTTCTGTGATACTTATTACTTCTCTCACTTATGTCACATCAATGAAGAATGAATGTGTTACTTCTCTGTCCAGTTATCTAACAACAAACCTAACAGGTATGCTCAGTTTTGCATGTATTCAACTGTTAAATTTGGAACACACTTCCTATTTCTATTTTCCCAACAACCTTTGATTTGCACACTTTCAAACGCCGAGTATCTAGACCCGTCGGCCATTAACTAGTAAAGATTCTGACTTCCCTCCAACTCTGGTGGAATTTGACCGGGTTTCTGGTATTTCCCCAACTCTGAATTTGGTAGGGTTCTGGCCTTTCTCCACCAGAGTATTGTATATATATATATATATATATATATATATATATATATATATATATATATATATATATATATATATATATATATATATATATATATATATATATATATATATATATATATATATATATATATATATATATATATATATATATATATATATATATATATATATATATATATATATATATATATATATATATATATATATATATATATATATATATATATATATATATATATATATATATATATATATATATATGGGCGACAGCACTAGGA
>SEYY01020038.1:147500-157500 GCA_009176605.1 Armadillidium nasatum
AAAATTATTTCTTTTAAAAATTCTTTTTTTAAAATAATTAAAAATAAGTAAAAACTACTTATTAAAAACAAAAAGAAAGAATAGCAGAATAATTTAAATCAACATCCCCACCTCTCATTCCCTACCACTCTCTCCATGATGATTAAGTTTATTTAGAGACACCCATTCAAGGAAGCTTCCTGCTTTCCAGGATGCATAATCCTTTGTAAGGGTTAGCCAAAAAAAGTGAGGACCCCTATCCTCATTAAAAATAAATATTAAAAATCTTTCAACTCTCTGGTTTGGGGATTCTAAACTAAGTTTGGAGGTACATCCCCATTCTTTTAAAACGCGTGGTACACTAGCCCGCGGCACCGCACAACCGCACGGTTATAAACAACCCCGTCCGCCAGTGAATATTATTATTCACCGGCCTTTTATATATATATATATATATATATATATATATATATATATATATATATATATATATATATATATATATATATATATATATATATATATATCAGCTGTTTTAGACGGTCACCATTTCCTTTAAATTTATTAATTATGGTGTTCCTCTCGGTTCTGTACTATCTCTAACACTTTTTCTACTTTTTATTAATGACCTTCTCTCTATTACTTCATCTCCTATCTATTCCTACGGTTATGACCCCACCCTTCATTACTCCTTTCAGTTTGAAAGACACTCCTCTCAACATCAGTTAATTGAGGAGTTTCTCGTATTCAAATTAAGGCAGAGAAAACATGGTGGTTTTCAATGTCTCAAAAACTCAATTCCTCCATCTTTTTATCGTACACAGCTTTCCACACAACTATAACATCTTTTTCGAAAACACAACTCGAACCTTCGTCTGCCCTTTATATTATTGATGATTCTTTTTCCTCGCGATCTTTCTTAGAATGATCACATTACTTCTGTATCTAAATAAGTTTCCAAGAGTTTGGGTGTTCAGAATTTCTTCATGCAGCCCCAGTTTGTTTTCTTTTCAGGTGTATTGTTCGCCCCGGTAAAGAGGACGCCGATTCATTTAAAAGTAATAAGTAAAATTATCACAAAATTAAAAAAAAGATAAGCAAATGAATGAATGAATAGATAAGCAAGTAGTAAATGGGCTAATTAATTAAACATTTATTTTATTTAAATAATATTAGTTACAATTATAAAATT
The DNA here is from genome assembly GCA_009176605.1 of Armadillidium nasatum. Classification (NCBI taxonomy): domain Eukaryota; kingdom Metazoa; phylum Arthropoda; class Malacostraca; order Isopoda; family Armadillidiidae; genus Armadillidium; species Armadillidium nasatum. Next base: position 148,672 of record SEYY01020038.1, read on the forward strand.
AAAAAAATTGCAAGGAAATTAACAACTATAAAATGTTTTTAAAAAAAACGATTTAAAAAAAAATTAAAATAAAATTAGTTGCTTATGACTTATGTAATAAATAAAAATTACATAAAAAAAACAATTGGAAGAAATCTTATGAAATAAAGTGAGAAAAAGAAATTACATAAGTAAATAAAGAAAAGTAAATAAAAAATAAAGAAGTAAATAAGAAAATATAAAACAAATATATCTCACCTATTTTAAATGACCTTTCGACAAGAAAATTAATTACAAGCTTATTTCATGAATAATTTTTGAACCTTCGTAAGGGTTCTCCCCTTCTTCATACTACTTTGCACTATTTTTATTTCAACGTCTTTAAACAGAATAAATATTGAATGCCTTTTACTCTTAAAAGTTTCTACGAAAATGCTATTTGTTTAATAAATATTTACTGTATTAGATATATATATATATATATATATATATATATATATATATATATATATATATATATATATATATATATATATATATATATATATATATATATATATATATATATATATATATATATATATATATATATATATATATATATATCACCGTCATTCACGGGCAGAACCCTATGGAGGAGTGTGGATCTTAGCCAGAAATTACTGTATTTGAAATATATATATATATATATATATATATATATATATATATATATATATATATATATATATATATATATATATATATATATATATATATATATATATATTACCGTCATCCACGGGCAGAACCCTATTGGAGGGGTGTGGTTCTCAGCCAGGGTAAATTGAATTATATATTATTCCTGACCAAATAGAAAAGTTGCACTGATTATTTATTTTAGATAGAGAAACCCTTCTCTGGTTTAGCAAAATCAAAATATTTTTTTGACCACCCGTGAAAGTGGTTTCAAACCCTTCATCCCTTCTAGGGGTAGCCTTCATTTTGTGTTGAGATAGTGTGGACTGTTGTTAAGTTCTGGCTAAGTTTTTAAGCTACATGTGAGTATTGGAATTAGCGTAATAATGCACCATGCTGTAAACTGTAATTAATTAATTAACTACAGAAAATCTCTTACAAATAAAACAAAATTTTTATAATCAGTTCAGGTAACCGAATTTGAGCTTCAAATCCTGATTTGTATATTTTGCTGTACACAAGCGAGAGCGAAGAGTGAGCCTCGATCCTTAATTTAAGCCAGAAAAAAACTAACTTTAGCCCACTGAACTACCGTGAACTTCAATATATATATATATATATATATATATATATATATATATATATATATATATATATATATATATATATATATATATATATATATATATATATATATATATATATATGGGCTCCCTTATGGGAGGGCCTTGGCCCACCCTAGATTTTCAACCTCACAAGAACCTTCCACAGTGGAATTTTTTTTTAAGATCACACGGTTAAAATATATATATATATATATATATATATATATATATATATATATATATATATATATATATATATATATATATATATATATATATATATATATATATATATATATATATATATATATATATATATATATATATATATATATAGGGTGGTTCTTAAAATCAAATTTGTTGTATTATAGGAAAAACTCCGTAGCCAAAAAAATTTTGATTTATGTCGTTCGTGGAATATCTTGCACATGGATCACAAAGTTTTACATTAATTCCTTTCTAGATGGAGGAGTCGCATTGATCCAAGAAAATAATAAAACATTAACAAAGAATGAAGAGCAACTCCAAGTAGTGGCAGAACACAGAAAACTATTCCCAGATAGTAAGAGGTCAACATTATTGGGGCAAACCAGGCAACAATGAATAGTTAGCAGCTATGAAACCCCCGCCATGAGCGGTTAATACTCCTACGGGAGGGGAACCTAGACGATTGCTCTCAGGGTAAAACTTTGACGATCGATGATGTGCAATGTTTTAATTCATCAATTCTTAAAATATTTTAAACAGTGTTTTTATTACCATAGCAACCTATTCGAAATGTAGGAAGGAGTAAGACTTTTTGAAAAAAAAAAAAAATTCATGCAATAATATATATATATATATATATATATATATATATATATATATATATATATATATATATATATATATATATATATATATATATATATATATATATATATATATATATATATATATATATATATATATATATATGAAAAGCTTATTTTTTTCAACTTTAGATACTTTGTGTCTGAAAATGTAGGGGAGGGCCATGCCTACCCTTTATGAATGGTTAGATCTGTACAATTTTTGGCTTGAGATACTTTGTGGCTGAAAATGTAGGGGAGGGCCATGCCTACCCTTTATGAATGGCTAGATCTGTACAATTCTTGGCTTGAGATACTTTGTGGCTGAAAATGTAGGGAGGGCAATGCCTACCCTTTATGAATGGCTAGATCTGTACAATTCTTGGCTTGAGATACTTTGTGACTGAAAATGTAGGGGAGGGCCATGCCTACCCTTTATGAATGGCTAGATCTGTACAATTTTTGGCATGAGATACTTTGTGACTGAAAATGAAGGGAAGGCCATGCCTACTCTTCGTAAATGGCTAGATCTGTCCAATTCTTGGCTTAAGATACTTGTTATTTCTACTTGGCTGAAAATGTAGGGAGGTTCATTCTGCCTTTTATGAATGGTTAGATCTGTACTATTCTTGGCTATCGTATTCTAAAATATTGAAAAGGTTTTGTAAATTGCTTGTATTCTCTAAAAGAGATATATTTGGTTCATTTATCGTAAAACCATTTAGAACGTGAATGCGTCTTTATATTTTTTAAAGCTCTTGTAAATTCAGAATGGCATAAAGATGCCTCGGTAGTTACAAAGAAAATTAAAATAGAAAATATTAAATAAGCGTGTTAGAGTAACTGAACAACTGCATGTTGCTGAGCACTTAGTTATTCCAAAAAATAGGCAAAAATTAGTACCTATAATTTCTTCCTTAAAATTTTGTGACACCAATGATATCGCTATTCGAGGTAGCACTTCAGATACTGGTAATTTTTCTGATTTGTTTAAATTCAGAGTAAATGCTGGAGATGCTGATCTTATGGAACATTTGAAATCATTCGGAGCAAAGGACAAATACACATCAAATATGATTCAGAATGAACTTATATTTATTTGTTGAAAGTTGATATGTAATCATATTGTGAATGAAACAAGCAGTTGTGAGTATTTCGCCCCTTTTATCAGACGAGACAGCAGACATATCAGGGACAGAACAGTTAATCGCTTCGTTGAAAAGGATCTTAATGTACGTGAAGAATTTGTAGCCGTAATTTATTTTGAAAAACTGAAAGCTGAAGATATAGCAAGAGCTATATTACCTACTACACGAGATATATACAATTTAAATATGAGTAAGCTTGTTGGACTTAGGCTTGATGGGTGCCCCCCCACAGCTGGAAAAGAAAATGGAGTTCAAAAGTTAATAAGAGATCAGTGCATTAAGGCCAAATTTTTTCATTGTAGTTCCCCTCTTTTAAATTTAATAATTAATGACCCTAAATGCTGTTTCAGAATTTCAAAACACTGTTGCAATTGTTAAACAAATTATAAAATTTTTTCGTGAAAGTACTTCACGCAGAAATTTGGTAGCTAATATATTATTTTAATGCGAAACACGATGGGCTGTCTAAGTATTAGTCAATTAGGACATTTTTTTGAAAATTTCAGCCAAATAAAGTTCTCATTAGAAAATCTCTTACCTATTTCAGATGTAAAGCAATCCACGCGAACTGCAGCATGTCAACTTTCATCAGCAACAGTAAGTACTACATTTCTCATCTGTTTAATAATCATAACGAAATATAATTCATATTTGGATCCTATAGCAAATACTCTTCAAACTAAAGTAATAAATTGTGATGAGGTTCATTGTCACATAGAAAAACCTTAAAATATTTTAAAAACTGATAGAAGGGAAAATAAAGCTTAGTCGGTTTTTAATGGAATTTTTAAAATAGTAAAGAATTTTTGTGAAAATTTTTCTTTACCACGTACAGTATCCAAAAAAAATCACAGCCTCAGTGACATCAAAAAGTTCTGAGAGATGCACTTTTTATACCTTATCTTGATTCTTTCATTTCATTTCTGATTATAAGAATTTCGGAACACATATAACATCTATCTTTCTCTGCATTTTGCACGTAGTTAGAAAAAAATTAACCAAATTTGAATACTTAAAAAAATTGAGTTCATTATAACCGAATATAACATTAACAACTTAATAGGTGAAGCAGAATCTTGGTTTAAATTCTGAAAGGAATTAGATAGGGAGCAAATGGATGAGAAAATGTATTACAGCACATTACTCTAAAATCGTTGCACATTTTTCACAGCAGTTGCACATGCAATCAAAGTACTTCTCACACTTCCACCAATTACTTGTATTATTGAAAGGTCGTTTAGAACCTTACGACGTGTTAAAACGTGGCTAACTAAAATCAACCATTTCCAACGAAAAATTAAATGGGCTTTGCTTAATAGGGAAATGGTTTCACGTCAAAAGCATCAATTGATAGAAGATATTATTACTGATTCTGGGAAAGGAAAAAATATTTTCAAACTAAAACGAAAACACTTTTGAATAATATAAGACTTCTTGCTAAAATAAAACTTTTCGTAAATTATGAAATATTTATAAATATTAGGCTGTGTGGAGTATCATTTTCTATTATTCAAATCTTTGAATACACTATACTAATAAGGTAATATATATATATATATATATATATATATATATATATATATATATATATATATATATATATATATATATATATATATATATATATATATATATATATATATATATATATATATTTTTTTTTTTTTTTTTTTTTTTTTTTTTTTTTATTATATATATATATATATATATATATTATATATATATATATATATATATATATATATATATATATAATATATATATATATATATATATATATATATATATATATATATATATATATATATATATATATATATATATATATATATATATATATATATATATATATATATATATATATATATATATATATATATACTTGTGTGATTAGTGAAACAAAGAAGATTTTGTTCCTTCTTTGAAAATAATAGGCTGTAAGAAATTAGAAAAATATATAGCTTCAATGTATACGACATCAGAAGACAATAAAAAAGAATACAAATAACTACTCTATATAATTAAAATTTTTTTTTTTTTTTTTTTTTTTTTTTAGAAAAATCTCTTTTTTTTTTTTTTTTTTTTTATAGGATTCAAAGGGAGAGGAGTTTTGGTGCTATTTGATTCTTTATTATAATTTGAATAATATCATAAATAATAATCTCTGACATCTGCGATAGGTCTGGCCCACCCATGGTTATCCGGAGTTGGCCCGTGAAACTCAAAGATCTTCCACGGAAGATCCCACTGACAGGATCCTGATCCATCTTGGGGGATGAAGATTATTATCATTTTTTATCTTAATTACAATGAGTTGGAGATGTTTAGTTTTGTCTTATTTACTCACAAATGAAGATGAAATGCAAACGCTGATATAGTTTCTTAATAATAATTTTTATACTAATTACTTTTGTGATTTTGACAATGTAATTGTTTGAATATTTTTCAAAAGCTGAAATGAAGAAATAAATAATTTATTTTTTTTTATTTTTTTTTTTTATTTTTTTTTTATTTTTAAATTGTAGTATGTATGTAATAATCTTCACTAACTGTTAAAGACTCTGACTTATTTAAAGCAAACTCCCTTGTTTAAAAATTCCAATGTTTTACCATTAAAAATATTCTATTTATTTTTCACTTTCTTTTCCCATTTGTAAAATAGTCTCTTCCTAAGGTCGAGTTCGCATCATTTCCACCAAACGGTAATTCAATTTAAAAAAAAACAAAAAAAAAAAACAAAGTTAGAAACCCCGCCATGTTTAGTCGTTTCTCAAAAATCTTTTTATTCAATCATATATATATATATATATATATATATATATATATATATATATATATATATATATATATATATATATATATATATATATATATATATATATATGAGAGAGAGAGAGAGAGAGAGAGAGAGAGAGAGAGAGTGAGAGAGTGTGTGTAAGGTTTTGCGTTATTTGCGTTTAACAGTATTCAATAAAAAGTGGAAAAGAAAGACAAGAAAATGAATTTATTTTTATTTTTCTTTAAATAAACTTCTTGAATATTGATTTTCTTTCATAAACTTTAAAAATATTTTTAAGAATTTACTTAAAATAAACTCTTATTATATTAAATTTCTATTTATAGTTTGACATTTCTCCTTTCGAGGTTTTTTTTCCTTCTTTTTTCCCGATTTCTTTAAATTAAAGTTTTATTTTTTTTTTTTTATTCTTTTTTTCAAATTTTTTTTCCTTGCCTTAGTTTCCTTTTAGGTAATATTTCAATGGCGTTCAAAAGGATAATATTTTGACTCAATTTCCTTTTTTTTTTTTTTTTTTTTTTTTTTTTTTTTTTTTTTTTTTTCGTGAGAAATATTTTACTTAGATTTATGCAAGAGTCGAAGAGCAAAAGATTAATTCATTTTACGTTTATATTTCTTAAATTTCGAATTTTATTAAATTCTTTAATAAGATTTAATAATAAAATCCCTTTGAGCTTTTATTACTAAATATAAATCACATTTTTCAATATTATATTTCAAATATTTTTAAGCAACACACACACACGTACACGTACAAACACACACACACACACACACACACACACACACATATATATATATATATATATATATATATATATATATATATATATATATATATATATATATTTTTTTTTTTTTTTTTTTATGTCTCCTCCGGTGGGCAAAGGCCACCTATAAATTCCACCGGAGTTGGGAAAGGTATATCATGGTCGATGGTGGTCGTATATATATATATATATATATATATATTATATATATATATATATATATATATATATATATATATATATATATATATATATATATATATATCCGTAAAATTTCTTACACTGCAGATAAGGTAATGAAGCAAAGACTGAAAGAAGGCCAAAGGTTTATTGAATGAAAATGTAATATTGATATTATAATAATTAATATGTAAAAGAATAAGTTGTTAAAATACTAAAATTTACAAACTTGAATACGATTATAAATCATCGAAATTTAAAAAAAAAAAAAAAATTAATTAATTAAATAAAGAAAATTTTAATTGAAAAAATAAAATAAATTAAGACAATTATTTAAATAACGATTTTATAGAAACAAATGAAATACACTAAGGAAAAAGAGAATTAAATTAAAAATGATTTAAATTACAATATTAAAAGAACAAAAAATAAATAGAAGTAAACCAAAAAAAAAAAGAAAATAAAAAATATATAAATAACTACTGAAAAAGAACAAATGAAATACACTAAGGAATTTAAGTAAATAATAAAAAAGGAAAAAAAATTTTTTTTCGATCATATATTTATTTATTGCACTTTAATTAAAAGAAAATTTTTTTTTTTAAATAAAATAAAAAAATAAAAAAAAATAATTTTCTGAATAATTTTTCCTCCTTCAAAAGGGTTCTCCCCTTTTTAAAACAAATTTGCACAAAAGAAAAAACATTTTTATTTGCCTTTTAATCTATTTCTGATGTTTTCAAACTCAGTAAATATTCAATGAATTATATATATATATATATATATATATATATATATATATATATATATATATATATATATATATATATATATATATATATATATATATATATATATATATATATATATATATATATATATATATATATATATATAGATATATATATATAAATAGATAGATTGATAGATAGATAGAATCAGGAGGAATCGCAAATATTTTGACAGGTGATAGAGTTACTGTAACTACTATGAATACAAAATTCTAATAAATATATTACAATGTTTAGAATTGTTAATGAGAAACGGTGGTTTGAAGTAGTTTTCCAATGTATCGGTAAGACTGAGACTTAATTAGGTTTGTATCTTAATTTACTGTATTTTAACAGAACAGAAATAACTTTCGTATTTGTATTGCTGTTGACGATGATATGTTCGAACACTTTTTGTAAAGGTTTAATTATTTAATATTTAGATTTAGTAATTAATTTGTTTTTGATATTCTTTTTTTTTAGTATTTATAACGCCATTGATATTGAATGTTACAGTATCGTCCGCAAATTACATAAAGTATTATAATATTTTCCCTTCTATAATGGCAAAAAATCTGGTGAAGCTGAAAAAGTAGTAATAAATATTAACTACAGTATTAAGTATTTGCCAAATGATTATAAAATAAAAATATATTTTAGACAAATTATGAAAAAAAGATATACCTAAAAATTATAAATAAAAATAAGAAATAATTATAACTAAAAAAAAAAAGCGCTTTCAATGCACGTCCGACTCCTCCGATGACCAGAATGGAAGCAACTGAAAATGAAAGCTTAGACTGTGAGACTTAGAAGGAAATGTTTTCCTTCTTCGATAAAGATGGCGATGGAAAAATATCGGCTGGAGAATTGCAGGTTCTTCTCACTTTGATGGGATAGTATCCATCCGCAAAAGAATTTGAAGAACTACTCTCGGATTGCGATACTTCGAGAGAAGGGCCAATCTCTTTTGAAAACTTTTAGTCCATTTTGTCTAAATAAATGAGCTAATGCAACCCTGAGGAGGAGCTCAAATAGGCCATTAAGTTCTTCACCAAAGACGGGATTATTA
>SEYY01020038.1:160000-165000 GCA_009176605.1 Armadillidium nasatum
AAAAGGGGGAACCGTTTCTGGAGGAGACAAAGGCGGTAGAAAGATGAAGAAAAATATTTTGAAGTATATATATATATATATATATATATATATATATATATATATATATATATATATATATATATATATATATATATATATATATATATATATATATATATATATATATATATATATATATATATATATATATATATATATATATATATATGGAGGAGATAGTAGAGCCACCCCCGAGAAATAAGAATGATTGTGATTGAAGATGTAAGAGAGGCAATTACAATGTTAAGAAACCTGAAGAGTGCAGGATACGATGAAATTAGTATTATGTTTTTGAAGACTGGGAAGAAATAATTAAATGGTTAACATTGATATTCAAAAAGGAATGGGAAGTAGGAAAAAAACAAACAGAATGGAGAAAAGAAGTAATATTTAAGCTTCAATGCATAAGAATGAAGAAGATAAAAGAGAATGTGAAAATTATACAGGAATAGTGTTGTTAATAGGAGTTAATAAGATACAGGAGAGGAACTTAGAGAAAAGGTTGAGGAAGGAGGTTGAAGAGAAAATTGGGAAATAAGAACACAGTTTTAGACCATGGAAAAGCAAAACAGTTGGGATAATTTATATGAATATGCTGACAGAGAAAAAGAGAATGAAAAACAAGAAAGCATATGCGAAATTCAGACTTAAAAAAAAGCTTTTGATAGGATAAAAAGAGAGAGACTGTAGAAAGCATTAGAAGACCCAGTATACAACATACCTGAGAAATTAAGAACTATTAAGAGCATGTACGAAAATCTTATAAATATAGTCAGAGGAGGGGAAAGTGAGAAATGGTTGGTTTTAATTGAAAATCAAACCCGGGATCGACAAAGGAGTGTATTGTCAACATTCCACTTCGAATATTACCTGGGCAGCTGTCTTAAAAGGATATGCATTAGGGAATAAAGAAAAAATGTTAGCATACGCGGATGATGTGGCATTGAAAGCATCAGGAGCTCAGGATCATCAGGAAGATGTGAATAGGAGGAATTATGTGCCGAACTTAATGGACATGAGGATAAACAGAGAGAAAACAGAAATAATGTTAATATCAATGGAGAGAGATGAGATAGTTGTGAACAAAAAGAGAACTAGATTTAAGCAGGCGAATAAGTTTAAATACTTGGGTGCGGTGTTCGACAAAAAAAGAAGATTGGAGTAAGAGCTGAGGGAGAGAATTGTAAAATTCTCAAAGAACGTGGCAATGCTGTTTCCACTACTAAAAGAGAGATGGATACCAACAGAAGTGAAAGTGCTAAAAATATATAAAACTATACTGACACCAATATTGTTGTACGATTCGTAATGTTGGACAATAAATACAGTGCATAAGAGCAGAATAGAAACGGGGGAAATGAGAATAGGTACTTTTCAAAGTCATCATGGGAGTATCGCTGAAAGATAGGATGAGGAGTGAGCTGGTAAGAGAGGAACTGGGGTGGAATCAATTTTGCAGTGCTTGGAAAGAAACCAGTTGAGATTGTTTCGAAACATAAAGAGAATGGAAATGGAAGAGGAAGAGAGTCAGAGAAAGATGTTGGAATGGAGACCAGACGAAAGGAAACCTCGATAAAACATAGGAAGGGATGGATGTAGGCGGTGACAGAAGCCATACAAAGAAGGAGCAAGACACTGGAAGAGGTGGAAGAGGATCGAATGTTTTAGAACAGAAATGTATGCAGAAGATTCTGAAGGAGTGATTCTGGATGATGATGATGATGTTGATGATTATATATATATATATATATATATATATTATATATATATATATATATATATATATATATATATATATATATATATATATATATATATATATATATATATATATATATATATATATATATATATATATATCCAAACCAAATAAAGGAATGTTGAAGAAAAAAATTTGCAGTATAATATATATGTTTAGAAAATGAAGAACAATATTTCCTTTCAAAATTTGGAGAATTGAAGAATAAAAACCATTAAATATTTATTTTAAAAAAAAATAAATAAATAATAAATAAAGGCATCAAATATAGATTGGGAAGGCAAATGGAATTCTTTTTTCTCTGTGTAAATAGATCACGAAGAAGAGGAGAGAGAGAAACCTTACGAAAAAGGAAAAATTAAAATGAAATATTTTTTTTTTACATTCTTGAACAAATATAAAAAAAAAGAAATAGAAAAATGATTTAAGAGAAATATTATTAATATTTTCTAATATTTTTTACTTTCCATTTTTGTTTTTTTTCATCCGTTTCTTTTATCTGTTATTTATGTTAATTTTAATTTATTACTTAATTAATTGTATTTTTGTTACTTATTTAATAACATTTTAATGATCTCCATTTTTAATTACTTTTAACTAACTTCTTTTCTAATTAATTATATTTACTAAATATAATTATTTATCAGCCCATTTATTATTTATTTATTCATTAATTTATTTCACTAATTTTTCCTGAATTAGTAATTAATTTCTCCACTCCATTAAATTGAAATTAATTAACTGGAGAACTTTTTTTTTCCCCAAGCTCCAAATAATGGGCTTTCTAAAAAGCTTATATATATATATATATATATATATATATATATATATATATATATATATATATATATATATATATATATATATATATATATATATATATATATATATATATATATATATATATATATATATATATATATATATATATATATATATATATATATATATATATATATATATATATATATATATATATTTTTTATATACAAAAAATTCACATCTCAAGGGGAATTCCCCTATTCGAGGAGAGGAACTTTTCTAGGTAGTATATACACCTAGATTCCCAAGAGGAATCGAACCGGCGCCCTCAAGCACGTGAGTCAATCAGCCTACTGTTTGAGCCACGGTAGAGTGATTGATTTATATCTTATGGGAAAATAAAAATATTAAAAGGGCGCACCGCAATACGAATCCGATCAAATAATAAATAAACTCATAAAGAAGCACAAAATTAAATTAGAATTCGCCACGTTACGGAGTCAGCATTCAAATGTAGCGGAGTAGCCGCAAACAAATGTGAAAGATGGGACAAATATTTCGTTCATCATCACATAGCCCACAAAGAACGAATAGAAAAAATACGGAGCACCCTTTCATTCCTCAGGTGTCAGAGGCAGGAGCAACCTCTTTTCTTAAAAATGTTTGTTAAAAACTGATTTTAAAAGATTAAAATTAATATTGTTTATTTTTAAAATCTGATTTTAAAAGATTTAAAGTAATATAGTCTATTACAGAAAACCCTGTAGATTACTTAAAATTTTTTATATATTTAAGGAAGAAAGACTCGATGAGTCGATTCAAATTTTTATATCAAGACGAGAATTTAAATGATGAATTTTTCCAATCTATGTCATGATGTTGCATATGTAGAAAGATTGTTCTGCTGTAACTATTTCTTCTCACATCAGCCGAATGCTGTAAAACACGTATCCGTAGTGTGGAGGAGATTTTGAAGATACTACAGACACTTTTAATTTTTTAAAATAAGTTTTTAATAAATATGTTTTAGAAAAGAGATTCCTCTTGCCCCTGACACTTGTGGAATGATCGGTTCCTCCGCATTTTTTCTATTCGTCCTTTGTGGGAAGTGATGATGAACGAAATATTTATTCCATCTTCCGAATTTTTTTTTGCGCGCTACGATGAGGGATTTGAGTGCTGACTCCGTAGCGTGGCGATTTCTAATTTAATTTTGTGTTGCTTTTTGAGTTTGTTTATTATTTGAGCGGATTCGTAATGCGGTGCGCCCCTTTTAATATTTTTATTTTCGCTTAAGTGGTTTTAAATTGTATATCATATATTAAGAATGCGAGAATTTAGTGTTCTATAAATCGAGAAGTTTGTTTTAATATATATATATATATATATATATATATATATATATATATATATATAATATATATATATATATATATATATATATATATATATATATATATATATATATATATATATATATATTAGTATTATTACTATTATTATTTTTATTATTTATAACAAATCCATATCCACTTGAAGATGGCCACCCACGACTCGTCTTTCTTTTCTAACTTGTCATATTCTTCAACAACAACTTTACTCTCTCTCTCTCTCTCTCTCTCTCTCTCTCTCTCTCTCTCTCTCTCTCTCTCTCTCTCTCTCTCTCTCTCTCTCTCTCTCTCTCTCTCTCTCTCTCTCTCTCTCTCTCTCTCTCTCTCTCTCTGTCTCTCTCTCTCTCTCTCTCTCTCTCTCTCTCTCTCTCTCTCAATTGTAAATGATATAAATAAAACATTTTCTTTGACAATTAAATTATAAGAAAAAACATTGGTAGATATTTTTCTCTATTTTTATAATAATTATTTTTTTTAATGTCATGGCAATATCTTGGAAATGAAATAATCTCAATTTAAAGAATAAGCTTTCTACAAAAGTGGAAAGAAAAATAAAGAAAAAATAAATAGGAGAATGTATTTTAAGTCTTATCAAGAAAATCCTTGAATGTAAGATGTAGTTATTTAAAAATAATTTTATACGTTAATTAAAAGAAATCTAAGCTCTAAGAAATTAACTTCTTCAGCTTCAAATAAGTGAAATTAAATTTTTCATTTAATTATATTAAAATATATTATATATATATATATATATATATATATATATATATATATATATATATATATATATATATATATATATATATATATATATATATATATATATATATATATATATATATATATATATATATATATATATATGGTGGGTCAGAAAATTTTTTTTTTAGGAACTACGGTGTGCACGGACGTCAGGATGATGTTGTAACATTATATGCATTATATGTTAAATTACAGGGTTGTGCGACCCCCCCCCCTACCCCTCGTACAAAATCCAACCCCTTGAAAAATTAGAAAAATAAATAACAATACGACGTCTTTCTTTT
>SEYY01020038.1:170000-172500 GCA_009176605.1 Armadillidium nasatum
GAATCCTCTTTCCCAGGTAATGTTACAGTATAGGTCCTTTTGAGTTCCATAAAACTTACCATCGCTTTTCTCGTGTAAGGTGTGCCTTGAATTTTTTGGTTCTTGGTGATTCCTACTCTGTATTTTAGATTTTGACTCAAAGTGACAGCCAAGTTCTTATCTTCTGTGACTATTCTCTTCAGAAAAGCTTAGCCTTCTTTGTTGTAGAGAGCAAGTAGGCAGCAGATCTCTATACGGTTGCGCTTATGTTCTTGAGTAAGCTCACTTGGGATCCATCTCGCACAGACCTTATGGAATCCAGTCTTGTCGTAGATGATATAATATGCAGAACCGATAGTAATTCGTCTTGTTTGGCTAGAAGCACCTTTCGAGCTTGTTCAATCATCTTCATCAATGATCGAAATTGATGGTTGTCCTGCTCATTCTTCGTACTTGAAACTTGTCCGGCCATTTTTGAATTTCTCGACCCACTCATACACACTACTATGCAGTAAAACACTACCCCGTATTTCACTGAGAGTGTGCGATGAATTTCAATTCCTGATAAACTCTCACACCACAGAAATCGTATCACTGAACACTGATCACTGTTCTTCCTTGGTGCATTTTGCTAATGACTCGTCTGTGTTTACGTTGCAGCACCAACGAAAACACTGGAATGATCAGAGTCAGATCTGAGTACGTTATCTCAAGAGTTCCACTTTTAAGTAAGTGAGAGCTCAACGCAGTGCGGCCTACCTGACGAAAGTGAGATAATTTTTAATATTTCTTCGTGTACATAATATATATATATATATATATATATATATATATATATATATATATATAATATATATATATATATATATATATATATATATATATATATATATATATATATATATATATATATATGTGTAATCATATTGCAAAATTTCAAGATTAAAATAGCTTAGGTCAAGATATTTTTATGATTATTGTGGGCTTAAAAATATAAATCCTATGTCTAAAGTTCCTGAAATTTGCAGGAAGAAAGCTTTAATACAAATTTCATAATTTCCTATATATATATATATATATATATATATATATATATATATATATATATATATATATATATATATATATATATATATATATATATATATATATATATATAATATATATATATATATATATATATATATTATATATATATATATATAATATATATATATATATATATATATATATATATATATATAATATATATATATATATATAAGGAAAAATAATAATTTTATAGACAATTCTAACACTGATTTTGATGTACGGAGCGGAGTGTTGGAGGAAAACCACGAAGTCAAGAAGCAGGATACAGGCTATTAGACTCCTCAGAACAATGCTGGGAAAGAGTAGAAAAGATAGGGTGAAAAATGAGCAAATTAGAAAGAAGGTGGGAGTATACCCTATCATAAATAAGATAGAAAAGGTGGTTGAGTAACCTGGAAAGATTGGATGACCAAAGGGTGTCGAAGAGGCGTTGGGAGGGGAGACCGGAGGGAAGAAGACCGAGAGGAAGACTGAGGAAGAGGTGGAAAGATGAGATGGAGTTATTGCTTGAGAAACATGGCTTCCCTGACCTGGATGAGCTTAGGAGGAGCAACGCTTTTTTGGATCAGAGAAACTGGAGGGTGAGGTTGAACCGACATACAGACAGATAATGCCTACCTGGGAGCTGAAGAAGAAAAAATTATATTTTATATATATATATATATATATATATATATATATATATATATATATATATATATATATATATATATATATATATAATATATATATATATATATATATATATATATATATATATATATGTGCGTGTGTGTGTGTGTGTGTGTTTTGGTGTAACTGTATGTCTTTTGATGTTTGCTAGTGTATGAGAGTATAATAGATTTTTAACGCTAAATACAAAGGTTTGCAATAACTGTAAAACATAAGCTGATGACAGTATCGTTTAGTGACAAAATAGCGTAAGAAGATTAAAAGGGATAAAATTATGCTCATTAAAAGTATATTACTTTAGCCATTTCATTATTCAAATTGACGAAAAGAGAAACAAAAAGAAGATAAAAATAAAAACTTGAGTAAAGTCATTTGCAAATAGCAAAAGGTAACTAACTTAATAAAACCTTTTGATTAGTAAGACGAGTTTATCTTTGAAATTTTGATGGAAAAAAAAGGATATAATGAAGAGGCTTCTTTCCCAGAAAGGAATTGCCTTAAGATATTTCCATTGCAATCAATACGTGCGTGAAAGGTTTTTTTTTTTTTCAATTGACTTTGCCTCATAACTTTGATCCAAATTCTCAAAAACAAATATTTTTCAAATTCAGATAGAGGAAGTGAAAAAAGTTTCCAATATATATATATATATATATATATATATATATATATATATATATATATATATATATATATATATATATATATATATATATATATATATATATATATATATATATATATATATATATATATA
>SEYY01020038.1:182500-190000 GCA_009176605.1 Armadillidium nasatum
CATTTAACTCTTAAAAATAATTGCTTAATTAAATATAAAATGAATTATGTAAATGAATATTCAAAAAAAAAGGAAAGAACACTAAATAGGGTATACTTTTTGTGTACTCGTTATTGTATATATATATATATATATATATATATATTATATATATATATATATATATATAATTATATATATATATATTTATATATATCATACATAGAGTAATAAGAAAAAAGCTCATAACGGCTTCAAGTTGCTCCTAAAATATGACTTCCATTGCCTCCTCATTAGATCTTCCCCCAACAGAAAAATTTAATATAATTCTCCACCGTCTTCGTTACAACAAAAGAAATTTCTCAGTGATCTTATCTAATATCAAGGTTTGTGAGAAAAATTTTATATAAATAAAATTGGTACAACTCTCTTCACTCTCTAAAATAAAGGAAGAGTTTGGATTGCACTTTAATTAGCAATAATAATAAATAATAATAATAATAATAATAATAATAATAATAATAATAATAATAATAATAATAATAATAATAATAATAAAAATTTGTAATAATTTAATAATAATAAAAAAAAAAAAATTATATATATATATATTATATATATATATATATATATATATATATATAATATATATATATATATATATATATATATATATATATATATATATATATATATATATATATATATATATATAGGGTATACGGTGTGTTAGGAAACTAGGGAACATCACATTGCACTCCGGTGTCAAATGGTTCTTTTCATTTAGGCATATTTCAGATCATTCCTTCATAGGAGTGCTCAGAACGCTTACCTTTATTCACACACCAGAAAACTATGACACTTTCATTATCTTTTTTAAAATTAAACGATTGGAGAAATGGTTCAATAAAACAAAGCCTTGGAGAAGAAAAGAGAAGCGGGGCCCAATAATAATCCCTCAGCCACCCTTATACCAGCATCACTTTGGAGATGATGGCCTTCAAAAGCAGGTTTGGCGCCGTCACAGAATTGCAGGCATGCTCTAGTGATCCGTTTTCTTCCTTCATTAATTCCTTCAGAATTCGTGGTCTTTATTTTAGTTTTCACTTGGTTAAACGTCGCTGTTCCTCCTCTTCCTCCTCCTATCCTCTTATTCATAACCGAAATTCGTGTTGCAAAATTCAATTCTTTCTGAAATTCAAACCATATTTCTGATTTCTTTTACTCTCTTGATCCTCAATTTTCCGCCCAAATATGGTTATTACGCTTATTTGCGCAAGAACATTGTTTATTCATGTGTCATCGACTTAACTTATGGCTGAAACACTCTTGCCAATCTGCTACTAAATTCTTTGATTTCTTACACTCCAAAATGATATATATATATATATATATATATATATATATATATATATATATATATATATATATATATATATATATATATATATATATATATATATATATATATATATATATATATATATATATATATATATATATATATATATATATATATATATATATATATATATATATATATATATATATATATATATATATATATATATATATATATATATATATATATATATATATATAATATTATATATATTATATATATATATATATATATATATATATATATATATATTATATACTTCTCTAATAGGGTTATAAACCTTTAAGGAAATTTTTTCTTCTTTGCTTTTAAAAACAGCTGCAATATTTAGAGAACATAAAAAGGCAAAGTTTACAACGTTACAAAACGGTTAAAAAGAATACAAATGGCTTTCTTAATTCAGTAAAAATTGAAGAAGAAGATTGGTTAAAAAAAAAATGAATTTTTTGTTCTACCTTTTTATTTATATTATAATATAAATAAAAATGAAGAACACTATAGCGGAATTAGAACGGTGTTCATTTTTTCCTTCCGATGCCTGTCTAATGCCGCTCTAACGAAATATTTTCTCATTACATGCCGCTCAATTGCCTTTCAAATTTCTTGTTGAGCTGCAAAGCTTTTGTTATAAAATCTCTTATCTTTGAACACACACGCACACACAAACGCACAAACACACCCACACACACACATATATATATATATATATATATATATATATATATATATATATATATATATATATATATATATATATATATATATATATATATATATATATAATTAACCATAATGCTATCAATGTTGATAAAGACATCACAGTAATAATACTTTATTAATTCATATAAACGTTTCGAGTCTGTCATGACTCATTATCAATATATAATCTGGAAAAAGAGAAAGAGAAACAAAGGAAATAAGCTAACAGCAAAGAGACAAAGAATATCACTAGGATTACAAATGAACTATATATAAGAGGAGTTATTATTTATATTTTTGAGGCATAGATGTAATTTAGGTGGTTATTTATACAGGGATTTATTATTGATGTGTTTTGTTTATGTTATAAGAAGAGGAGTCGAGGAGAGGGTTGTGTTTAGTTGGGGATGTAGTTTAATGTACAACGATTCAAGAATTTTGCGATCGGAATTTATTGGAGATGATGTTAATTAAGATGCTGAAGTCTGAGAATTTGAATGGGTGGTCATGAGAGTATGAATGGAGTATGATGACTGAGTGTTGTGGAGATGAGGAGGGGAGGCTTATCCGAAAGGAGGTTCCCATATGCCTATGGACTCAGAGTCTAAGTTGTAGGCGAGTTTGGCCTACATAGCGGGAATTACATTCTGCACACGTGAATAAATAGACAGCCGATGACCTAAGCAAAGTTGGGAGAGTGGTTTTATATTTGAAAAATGAGCCGATAGAGAATGAATTAATGCCGATGAAGTGTGGTCGAATTTGAGGAAAGAAACGTTGGAAGAGAAGATGTAGGTCTTTATTTAGTGAGGGGGTGAGTGTGCCAAGGTACAGAGTTTTGATATATAGTTTTAGTTTGGGGAGTGTGGGAATATTTAATTTCTGACGGAAAATGTTATAAATGAAGTTGTTAATTGATGTTTCTATAAGGTCGGAAGGGAAAAAATTAAAATTAAAAAACTTTTTGAGGTGAAGAATTCTAAGTGGAAATTCCACCAAGAGGAACAGATATTGTATGAGCGGTGTAAATATTCAGTGATGATGGTAAGTTTGAATGTATAGTAAGTAGAACTGAGAAAGTTGAGGCCAAGAAAGGAGGAAGTTGGTTTACGGTCTATGGATGAGGTAAAGCCATTTGGTGTGTGTGTAACAAGAACATCTAAGAAAGGGAGATAACCATTATTTTCATCTTCTCGTGAGAAAATGAATATTAGGAGTTTATTATTAATATATTGGAAATAGAGGGTCGGACTGTTGTTTGTTATTGAAAATTAGAAAACAGTCATCTATGTAACGTTTGTATGCAATGGGACAGAAGGAGGGTGGCAATGATTGATCCAGGTAGTTTCATGAGCACATAGGAAGATGTTGGCAAAGGTTGGGCCCAATGGTGACCGGATGGGCATTCCGTCTATTTGGTGGTAATATGTGTTGTTAAATATTAGAATGGTATCATTAGCTGCTAAGGATAAGAATTGTTGGAGCAGGGGTCTGGTTAAGCCAAGTCTGTCATGTGTATTAGACTCAAGGATGATATTGTAGGTTTCTTTAATAGGTATATTTGTGAATAAGTTGTTAATATCAAAGCTAGTGATATAGCAGTTTGTGGTAGTTTAGGGATTGAATATAATTTACAAAAGTGAATGAATCGGGAAGTGTGTAGGAATTTTTAGTGAGATGATCAAGATAGTGGATAAAGAATTTACATAAGTTATATGAGGGAGTATTGATAGCAGAAAGGATAGGGCGAAGAGGGACAGATGGTTTATGTATTTTAGGTTTGCCATATATTATGCCTGGGGATGAGCCAGATATGAAGAGTTGGTTATAGTGATCAGTGAGGAGATTTTGTTTTTTAAGGTTACGTAGGAAGTTGTTGATTTTATCTTCTATTTAATAATATATGGGAGGAAGTTATTGGTGTTAATGGGGCGGAATTTGGATATGTTGGAGAGGATGGAGTATATTTTATGGGTGTATGAGGCCTTGTCTAGAATGACTATACCTCGTCCTTTATCAGAGGGACATATAACACTAAGTGTGTCAGATTGTAATTTTTTACGAGTAGATAGATCTTTTTTAGTTATTAGGGGGGAGGGAATATTTTGGGGTTTAATTAAATTGATTGTAGTATGTATGTGCTACAGTTTTAAGTTGAGCTATAAATGTGGTTCGATCTCCCAGAATATGATTTTGGTTAAGAATAAGTGGCATACGTTCAAACAATAAAAAATAGTTGTAAAAATTAACTGAGAATTTTGGTTGTTTAAATTCTAATCCCGGTGATAGTAGTCGTTTTTCGGATGAAGTTAAAATTTTGGAGCTGTGATTAAAGATGATATCATCCGCATTACGATGGAAATTAGAGATGAGTCCCCAATTGTTAAGTTTATTCGTATGTCGTGATTTAATCTGTTTAGTATTTCTTTAAATATTATTTGAGATAATTCTATTACGACATGTAATCCAGACGGGAAACAATTTTTCAGTTGTAGTTTAATCCGTGTGAGGTCACTATTCAATTTATTGAAACAAGCAGTCTTCTATCTTATTTCATTGATGAGTAAATTTATATATATATATATATATATATATATATATATATATATATATATATA
The DNA here is from genome assembly GCA_009176605.1 of Armadillidium nasatum. Lineage (NCBI taxonomy): Eukaryota > Metazoa > Arthropoda > Malacostraca > Isopoda > Armadillidiidae > Armadillidium > Armadillidium nasatum. The sequence goes on from SEYY01020038.1 coordinate 187,199, forward strand.
TATATATATATATATATATATATATATATATATATATATATATATATATATATATATATATATATATATATATATATATATATATATAATATATGAAATTTTTAATGCATTATATTAAGAAGTTGGAAATGTCTAGATTTGAAGTAATTTCATATGAAATGTAATTAAACAGTTGAAGTTGTTATAGTTCTATAAAAAATCGTCTTTGTTAGGAACTGCTTTTGTAATAAGCAAAACCTCTTCAACGGAGGAAGTTTGCGACTTATGGATTTAGAAGGGTAGCGATTATTGTAAATTTGTAATATAAATAAAAATTTAAATGTAATAAATAATGAAATAAATAAATTTTTAAAATTTTTTTTTTTATTTTATTTTATATATTATATATATTATATATATATATATATATATATATATATATATATATATATATATAATATATATATATATATATATATATATATATATATATATATATATATATATATATAATATGTTTCTTCGTTCGTCTGAATTTAAAAAGTAGCAACATACGTCATAAATTAAGACAGGCAAAAATTACTCGATTTTATTACTTCACTGCAAAAATTAATCTAATGAATCGTTGGGACAAGTGGCCAAAATGTCACAGTATAATTTTCAACCGAGAAAAGACATGTTTAGCATAATAAAGTCGCTTCACCGATTTAATTTCTTAGAAAATAATTGAAAAATATTTGTTGGGACATTTTTGCCACTTGTCCCAACGATTCGTTAGGACAATTTTTTGCAGTTTTAATGTATATATACTTTGTAAAAAAATGTTTAATTAACATATAAATAAGTACTAATTAACTTTTCATTTACTTAATTAATCCTTTCCAATTATGAATGGTTTATACGCATGTCTTGCTTAAATATAATTAAAACTTCGTATAAAAAAAAAGACCTTTTATAATAATTATTTTAGACTGTCTTATATAATGGAACTCTCTTTCACAGTCAACATTTTTCAACAATATAACAAAATATTTCTTTTCAAAAATTTCATTCCTCCACCTAAAACTCGCTTTTAAAACTTCTTCCTTTGCATCAACTTTACATAATTCCGAAGAAATGCTAATTGTATTTTTAAGACACAAAAATAAAAATTGGCAAAAGGAGAAGAAACATTTACCAACATTCTCTTTCATAATTTAATCATCTCTCAAAGTTTTTTTTTAATTATAATCGTTTTTATTTTAGAGTTCAGAGAGAGAGAGAGAGAGAAAGAGAGAGAGTTGGTCTTGCATTATAAGAATTAAAGCGCGCCTTTTTAAAACCGCTAAACACAAACTTTTCTTTCCAATTTTATTTCCGCAAAAGAAAGTTAGGGAAAATTGAAAAGGCGACGCTGATAAGACCCTCTTAAAGATAGTCCTAATACAAACTTCAAAAAATAAAATATATATATATATATATATAATATATATATATATATATATATATATATATATATATATATATATATATATATATATATATATATATATATATATATATATATATATATATAATTGCAGTCCTGATGTTCATTCACCCTTTCGAACATATTAGTTAGGTATAAAATGTTAAATAAATTCAGCTTTAAAAGTAAGACCAAACCATAGAGAAGCCATACACCAACACGAACAAGAACCCGAGCTCTTACAGAACTAATTTGTATACTCGAGAACATAATCATGAATTTACTGATGAGTTGCTATTGTGTCTATAAACTCTTAGAGAAAAATTCGACTTGCACGATTCCTCGTTCGTACTCTCATCTCAACCCAACAGTCGTGTATATTGTATTACCTGTTTACTTTTTAATGTGTGTTATTTCACTCCTAAACCTGCATTCATTTGAATAGCGATCTCAATCGCGTTCTCTTTGATATTTTTTTCGACTTTAAATAAACTAAGAAACAACATAAGGTTAGTAGTAGCTACACGGTCTTGTAAGCAGTTGGGTCGAGATTCAAATCCCGATGTTTCTACGAATAGTATCATCATGGTACAGAGATGTACAGTCGCCATTGTAGCCCGTTGGTAGCGGCATGGTCTAGTGGGTAGGCGAATCGGGATTCGGGTCCCAATCCTTGTTTTGTTAGCACTTTCTCTAAGCAGCAATGGTTTGGAAGTACCTACTGGCTTTTTCTCTTCTCATGTACAACAATGGAACGTACGATCTACTGTTAAAGCCACCTCCCAACATTGGGGGAAACGGCGCTAAGCATTATATATATATATATATATATATATATATAATATATATATATATATATATATATATATATATATATATATATATATATATATATATATTATATATAATATATATATATATATTGGTTAATCATAGCATTTTTGCCAATAAGCAAATTTTCATATAGTAACAGGAAAAAATTTATATATAATATATAAAATTTAAATGGAAAATCTTTTTTGGGTCTAAAATTTTCTTTCCTCCTCTCCTTAAATTGGTTTCCAGGCGACATTTCTTTCATTTCTTCCTAAAATAATTCTTCTCCACTGATACCAGTTTTTTTTTTTTTTTTCAGCCAGTTTTCTTATCTTATAGTTGTAGCTATGATAAGTGTCTTATATTTGCTCGAAATCAGAATTCGAAAATCTTTTTGGCCATTCTAAACTTTTGGTATCCTTCAATGTTCCTTTCTTCTTGTGTCATCCTATTTTCAAATATTAAGCTTAAGGCCTTTATTTATTATATAAGGAGTGCAGTGACAGCACTTTTTTAATTTTTTTTATTTTTTTATTTTTTTATTTTTTTTTTTTTTTTTT
>SEYY01020038.1:195000-198285 GCA_009176605.1 Armadillidium nasatum
AAATAACTCAACTTTATATAATTAAATAAAATAAATTATATATATATATATATATATATATATATATATATATATATATATATATATATATATATATATATATATATATATATATATATATATATATATATATATATATATAATAATAATAATAATTTTTTTTTTTACTGTCAACCGACCTCTTAACCTGCACTTTAATCTGATTAAAGGGTAATGCTAACAAATTGGTTGCGATAAATATTTATTAATGATTTTTTAATAATGATTATATTAAAGACAGATTTGAGTAAATCTTCATTCGAAATTCCATTTGGGTTCATACTTAATGGTTCTTTATTTGTAGTAATTTTTAGTTAAGAGTAAAATGGAATTTGGAAGCTAACTTCTTGGTTACGAGTGAGGGGGTGTTACACTGAATAATTGTTACAGCCGTAACTAAGCTAACTTTTTGGTTAAAAGGGGATAAATATGTAAGCGAATTTCTTACTATACTTAAACCATAAATGTAGGGATACTTCTTACTAGTGATTGATTTAGGGAAGATTGAATTTCCTTGAGAGCTAATAAATCTTCTATATAAACTTCATAAAAGGGAAATTGTAATGTACACAAACTTCTAAACTGGACATGAGCGAACTTATCAGTTTCAAAATACAAAACCAGAATATAAATATGTACCACCAAGAATAACTTCTTGCTTATTTTGAGTGTGGAACTAATTCTCCCCAAACTTGCTTCAGTCATCACAAAAACGACTCATAAATATAATACAATATTTAAATAAAGTGTAACAACTGGTGATTATATATTTGCAAAATCATAGAATTTAATTATATAAAAAATAATGAAAGTAATATTTTAAATGAATATAATATAAAATTAGTTTAATGACAGTTACTTAATCAAATTTCAATATTTAGGTTGTATTCTTGCAGAATTCTCTGTATAGACAGGTGACTTACGCCCATATCATATACAGGCCTCCCTCAGAATCTCTCGACCACGTTAGCCTCACAATACAAATATCCTCACAATACTCCTTCCATCACCGACATGCTGAGAACGAAGGTTGCACCTTTCCCGTATGCGGCGATGTATTGCAGCAAAGTTACTGTTATGTGGATGTCTCCTATTAGTATAACGTTGCTCGTAGATGCGACGAACCGCACGTCCATTTCCCCTGGCCTCACCGTAACACATTATCCTGTCTGTCAGTTCATGTATACTACTACCCCCACAACACCACGCGGACGTATTGGTAAGCGTGTCTGTACGCACACTAAGCAGAATAACAACAGACCTTGACTATGTTAGGTGTGCAGAACTCCTTTAAAAAAAATGTTCATCTCTGTATGACCTATCCGTCCTGTAACACCCTGTGTATATGTATATATATATATATATATATATATATATATATATATATATATATATATATATATATATATATATATATATATATATATATATATATATATATATATATATATTTCACTATCACCTTTCCCACTTTCAAGGGGTGGTGTCCGCCACAATTTCCTCACAAACATACCCATTCCTACCTTTCAGCCCCTTTCACCACCGCCCTCCATCTCACTTTGTCCTCCGCAAGTCTACTACCCTCTTCTAAACTCAAGTTCCTTTATTCTTTCTTTTCCCCATATTCTCCAAATCTTCATGCCACCATTGACTCCCTTTCCGCCTTCCATTCCCTATTTTCTTCACCCCACACACACTTCTCGCAACCTCCACTAAAAGTATCTTCAATTTATTCCATTCCTCTTCAACATCCTCCACCTCACTCCTTACTACCTCTCTCCACTTCTCTCTTATTCCTCCTATGTAGTTACTTCTATTCTCTTCTTCTTCCAGACTTTCTACCCGCACCACTTCCACAACCCTCTTTCTCACTTTTACTCTCTCATAACCCCCTTTAACCTTGACCTTCTCCACTACTAAGTAATGGTGAGATATACCCATGGCTGCTTCTCTCAATACATTACATGTAATAATCTACTTCTCTTTTCCCATCTCACACATACGAAATCCAACAGTCCTTTCTCCACATTCACCCTACTCACCCATGTATACTTGTGAATATCTTTCTTCATAAACCATGTATTACCAATCATCCTTCATTTTGCTGCACACATTCCAATTCATTTGGTCTCATTTTCATTCACACCTTCTACCCCAAAGAGTCCTACTATTCTTTTCACACTTCTATTACCCACCCTCTCGCATTCAGGTCGCCCAACAAACATATCTCCATTATCAAAATTCCCCCACACATATATATATATATATATATATATATATATATATATATATATATATATATATATATATATATATATATATATATATATATATATATATATATATATATATATATATATATATATATATATATATATACCACAATACACCGTGGAATAAAATTTTACGATTTCTAATCTGCTATTGGGGATTCGAACCCTGACCTTTCAGATGATATATATATATATATATATATATATATATATATATATATATATATATATATATATATATATATATATATATATATATATATATATATATATAAAGACCATTTATCAATATAAGGTCATAAGCAATTATGTTTATTATAAGTGCAACAAATCAAATATACATTTCATTAAAATACTGTTTTACTAAAGAAAAAAAAGAAAACATTTCTATTTGCATTTAAATTTTTAAAAAAATTATAAAAATTAAAAAATCATTAATGCAAAGGAAATTGATGACGTCAAATTATTATTAAACATTGATTAAAGAGATTTATTATTGATAAGTTTACAAAGAAAACAATTTATATATTTTTTTTTTATTTATAAAATAATGTAGATGTTTTTCTTCTCTTTAAAATAGATATCTCTATTATTATCACCATAGTGATGATAAAAACTATCCTGTTTTAAACATAAAGGGGAAGCTATACCTTCACGCTTAATTATTTGTGAGTTTTATCACTTAAAAAGAAATATATATCTATAATTAACTGTCTGTGAGATATGGCTTATATATTTTTAAAAATGTTTGTTATTAAGACCTGATAAAAAGATAGAAATGGAATGTATTACAAACATTACGAAGGACAACTTGAAAATTTAATCATTATGTTTATTAATGTCGTTTTGAAAGAACAATTTTAATATTAGATTATTTTTTTGGAATTAAAAACTATACCAAATATTTCATATTCAAAAATAATTTAAATCTTTTCCTGTTTCTGTAAACTTATTTCACGAATAAATTAATCGA